>CAUYSK010047751.1:0-63174 GCA_963575035.1 Avahi laniger
GGCGCTCGCCGGAGCTGGCAACCACGTGACGAGCATCCTCCACTCGCAAGAGTGGTTTCGGTGAGTGGAGGTGCAGGTGGCAGGGGAGGAAATGGGCCACAGCTGACACTCTTGTTTCTGCCCACGAAGGGCAGCCCAGGAGCCTGCAGCTCCAGAGAGTCAGAGAAAGCGGGAAGGTTTTTGTGTTTGTTCTAGGGTAATGACGGAAGAGTCTCGAGGATCCTAAGGCACGAATGCAAGTCACCAAGTGTGCCCTGAGCACCTCTCCTACTGGAGATGACCCGGGTCTCTGCAGGAGCCCAGGGAGCAGGTGGGAGACCCTGCCTGGGGACAGAGGGGGCCGAAGGAGTGCGAGAGGCTGGGACCCCCCACTCCCCGGCCCCATGGGCAGGACAGATCAGCCCCTCAGCAAACCCCTCCCCCTTCCTGATCCTGAGCACCCCCAGTGTTATCTCAGGGGTGTGACTTTGGATTGAGGGCAGAGTGTGTGTGTGTGTGTGTGTGTGTAAGAGAGACAGACAGACAGACCAACCCACCCACCCACCCAGACCCCCTGGGACTGATCCTTAACCCAGCTCCTAACTGGCTTGTGCCCGGCCAACACCCCGTCCATCCCTCTGATTGACCCCTCACTGCAAAGACCTGCTCCCGGGGCTCCATCTCCTCTCTGGGGTCTCCCTGTGGAGAGGGGCTTACTGGGACAAACGCTCTGATGCCACAAGATGCCAGAGTGTCAGAGTCTCAGAGATGCCCAGATCACCCCCTCCTTTTACAAGCAAGACCTGCCCAACAGCCGGCAAGCTGGTGTCGCAGCTAGGACTGCGCCTGGCTAGGTCTCTGCCTCTCGGGCTGTTTATTTTGAAACGGGCACGGCCGAGAGAGCTGTGAATCCCACGGAGGGGCAGAGAAAGGCGGGTCCGCTGTGCACAGGATGTGAACGGCATCTACGCATCTGCCCTTTGCCTGCTGCGGAAACTTTCAGCCAGTCACAAAGTGCGGGAACAGAGAACCTTCCAGGCAATTTCTTTCTGCCTCCATCCTCCTCCCAGGTGGCCCTGACGGCACTGCCTGGGACTGCCGTTTGCACAGGGAAGTCCGGGACCACCCCACGCCACCCCCATGCTTCCTCCTGGACCAACGGATGCCTCCTCTACTCTCTTTTTTGTTGTTTCAATCCTTATGTAAACCAGACTAGAAGCCACAAAAAAGCTACCAGACGTTTAAAAACAAACCATGTAAATCGCATCCCACGTTTTTCTAACCAAAATTAACCTGCCGTCACCCTGAAGCCTTGGTCCATGATCTTTTCCTCCAATGTGGCAGAAACCATCCTTCAGTGAAGCGCACTGATGTCCTTTAGGGTTAGACCAGGCAGCCTCCCAGGGAGGGCCTGGCCACGTGTCGCTCCCTCTGTACCCGGAAAAGCATCACACGCGTGGCAGGTGCTCACCAACTCGAAACGGCACGAACACAACCACCACGCTCCTCTCTGCTCTCCCGCCGTAACGCCAACAGCACTGTTTTCGATCCCAAGGAGACAAAAAACTCGGGATACCTCCCCTGTCCCCACCCCCAGACTGCACACCTTTCCACGGCAGAGCAAAGAGTGGACTGGGTCCCACGCGCCTCGTGTGTGCCGGGCCCCTCGCCCGCGGTCACGTCAGAGTCCCCACCCGCCGAGGCTCAAGGTCCACAAAGGAAGGCGCTGGCCACACTGCACCCACAGACAAGCCCCTCTCCCGAGGGAAGCCAGCAATGAAGCCTGGGTTGGGGACGGGGGCAGTACTTTGTCCATCTGCAGCCTGGTCCTCCAGCTTGGGAGGGCAGAAGAATCCAGGAAGCAAAAAAGGTAGAGATGTATGCAGATGCGTCCACATTTACATTCTGATGACGCCACTGTGTATGTGCATCTCTTTGGGCCACACTATAAAAATACATTTGAGGATTGTTTGAGCTCACGAGTTCGAGACCAGCCTAAGCAAGAGTGAGACCCTGTCTCTACTAAAATTAGAAAGAAATTAATTGGACAACTAAAAATACATAGAAAAAATTAGCCGGGCATGGTGGTACATGTCTGTAGTCCCAGTTACTCAGGAGGCTGAGGCAGGAGGATCACTTGAGCCCACGAGTTTGAGGTTGCTGTGAGCTAGGCTGATGCCACGGCACTCTAGCCCGGGCAACACAGTGAGACTCTGTCTCAAAAAAAAAAAAAAAAAAACCCATTTGAGTGATTCAGTATAAACATACCTTCTCGCTAATATTTTAATGGTACAGATCTGACTCCTCTTAGAAACACCGGGGCTTTATGTCTCATTTTAAATTGAGCATTAGGAGAATGCAGTATTTTAATGTAACTCTGCCAACACTTTGATCTAGAAGCTTGTTGCCATTTTCGTCTTCCAGGAAATTTCTGTCCAAAGAAAGGCAGGATTACGTTTTTTTCAAACAGATTGAGTTGGTGTAGTGTATTCCTGGTTATCAAAATACTCCTATAGCTTTGGGGTGTTGAATCGGTAAATACCCGTGATGTGTGAAAAAGCACGACGCACACGGCACGATCGCAGTCACAGAGAACAGGATGTCGCGTGCGCACAGAGGACCAGGGAGGACACGTAGCACTGTCAACCGCTTGTGACTGTGGATGACTTTGTTCTTCGCTTCTTGCCTTCTTCAGTTTCTTATAATGAATGTATTAACTCTTAAAACATAAAGATTATTGTAAAACCTTTGCGGGGGAGGGAGAATCGCCTAGGAGAGAACCAGTCACAGACCATATCTCAAGAAGATCTAAGACTTATGGGAGGCTGTTACATAGCTTTAAACAATTAATATTTTTAACTGTTTCACAATTAAATTGATATGGTTAACCAGGCTTGAGCTTATCCAAAATGGTTAATGTCCTGTTGTTCTTTTACTTGGATTAACCCTTCCACCACCAGTATTTTATCGTGAAAAATATAAAATTTACTGAAAAGTTGAGATGACTTTATCATACACACCCACACACATACCATCTAGGTATTCTACAATTTAACATTTTTGCTACATTTGCTTTATCATGTAGCTAGCCATCCATCTAATCCCTCTATCCATTTTATTTTTATTTTCTGGATGTGTATGCCTCATACTTGGGTCCTTTTAATCTAAAGTTTTATCACCTGCAGGTCAACCTCAATTCACAGATGCATTTCTTCAGGGCACTGCTTGCTTTTAATTGCATAGAAATTATTCTTAAGGAATCTCACAGCAAATCCCTTGGAAATGTGCATCACTACACTCTGAAAAATATGGACGTGCACATAAAGCTGGGTGCACTTATTTACTGAAACGCACACATGGGCCCATCGAAGTCACACATGCATCAAGGCAGGGACTGACTGGCACAGGCCCCCGTACTGGGATGTGGGGCTCACCTCAGTCCCTGGCTCCCATCTCAGAGCAACCTGTCCCGAGGTCTCTGGGCTGCATTCTCCATTAACTCCACCATACGCCCAAGTGCTCAGGTAGGCAACTGGCTGGGAAGGTCTGTGCTCCTGTACCTGTGTCTGCAGGTATTTGAGAAGGGTAGAGCTTCCGCCGCCCGCAGCACACCAGCTGCCAGCTCTGCCAATGCAGCAAACGCAGGGCTGCCCAAAGCCAACTCCAGGTATAAGTAGCCCGGCAAGTGTTTTGCTAACACCTCACATGGGCCAGGGACCATTTTGGATGCTGCGAACATATCTGTGAGTAGCACAAAGCAAATCCTGTTCCAGAGGTTCTAGTCCAGTGGGATTCAGGGAAGCAGTGGCGGAACACTGGGCTCATGCTCCAGGCAGACCTGGGTCCACATGGCCCCAGTGAGCTTCCGAAATACACACCACAGCATCCCCCTCACGAAGACGCGGGTGCATGAGGCTGGCGCACACTGCACACCTTCCACGACTGGGCCCCGCGACCCAGGCAGCCTTGCCGCTCACCATTCAGCCTGGACACACCAGGCCCTCTGACCCTGACCACAGGTATCCTCCCGCATGACGCTTTCTCAGGCTTCTAGGCCTTTGCTTTTCCCTCTGTGTGGCTCTCCCACTTTGGTTCACTCCTCCTTGCCATTTTAGGTGGCACTTTCAACATCGCCTCCCCAGGAATGCCTTCCCACCCCCCCCAGTGGGGCCCCCAGCACAGCACTCACAGTGCCTGCCTGCCTCTCTCGCCAGACAGCAAGCTTGGGAGCTCAGCTGTCTCTTCCATCACTGTGCCCACGCTGCTCAGTTACCGTCACTGCAGCAAGGACACAGAGTCACTTATACCCAGAAAGGTTTCAAGCCTGGGAGAGGGGCAAAGGAGGGAGTCACAAATCATTCTAAGCATCAGTAGGGACAGAAGACAGTCTGCAAGGCTACCGCAACTGCTTCAATCCAAGGATGAGTGTCTGTCACTGTTCACCTGAGTCCTGACACTGTGTCACCAGAGAAGAGTACGACTCACTCCTCTCCACGTTGGCCTGGACTCCACTGACCAGGCCCGATTCGTCCCCTGCCGTGGCCGCTCCATATTTGCAAACCCCCGTGGGTCACTGCCTGCCCCTGAGTAAACGTCTCACGCAGACAAACACGGTTTCTCTTTCTCTCGTGATTAACGAAATGAATACAAAGTTGAAGGCATTATTAACCTCATGGTAACTTTTCACTATGAAAATTATTAATCAATATGATGAATATTGCTGTTACTACACAGAAGCGTGAAATTTGAGAATATGAAAAAGGGGTCCCATGCCGCACCTCTCTCATAGTCTGGAAGCTCCCTGCTGCGGGGAGCACAGCCTGTTTCCAGACCCTCTGCTCCTGGTGCAGGGCGTGGCACCACGCACACCGGGAGGTGTGTGTGCACGATTGGGCGAGAACGCTCCGGCGAGGCCAGGAACGAACGTGGAGACCGGATCCTGGGACCACCCACCACCACACAATAGAGTGTCAGGTGAGACGTGGGATCAGCACTCCATTCAGGACTGTTCTGGGGCTGCACGAGGTCCCCACAGAGCAGGAGGAGCTTATGCCTCACAGTGCCTGGCGCCCCCAACCGGGGCATCTCCAGTAGGTGAGGACGACCGTTCGGGACCTGCCACGCCCTAGAGCCCACTCGTGCCGGGATTTGTGCCTCTTGTAGTCAATGGAGCCAGTGGGTCATTTTCAGACAAAGCCGAGAACCAGCCTCACACCTGCCCCTTGCTGAGGCCCAGGCTGCCTTTGCGCGGCACCGAGGGCACCTTCCCAGAGAAGGTAACGTGAGTCACCCTGTCACTCACAGTCCTCCAGGGACGCTCCCCGAGTGAGTCTGAGGAACAAACGGGCCCCAGGACACAGCCTCCTCCAGCCGCCTCGCCTGGCCCAGGGACTCCAGGGTCCAGTGGCAGCACGAGAGCAGGTCAAGTGACTCAGCCAACAGCTGTCCCTGAGCGAGCCGCCGCACGCACCATGCAGCGGTCCTGCGGGGCAACTCCGGGCTCCCCAGAAGTGCACTGTCGCCTAAGCAGCCTCCTGGCTGGTACAAATGGAGGTGGGGTAACCTCTTAGCATCAAATGAGTCCGCTTAGTATGGGCTGGCATTCTGCACCTGTCCAGCTTGAGTCTCTGGAGCGGAATGAATTTTCTCAGGGCCATGAGACCACTTCCAAATCCCTCAGATGGGCAACTGGAGCCAAGTCCCAAAACCTCAGCAAAGAGGGTCCCAGACGCCGCTGCTGGCGCGAGACCATCAGGGCAGGTGGTCAATGCATCAGTCACCTCACCCGGGTCTGGGTCTCTGTTTACCTCTGACCCCTTCACCCGCACACGCCCACAACCTGGATACGATTTAAAGTAACGCCTGTCAGGGCAGCGTCCATGGGCTGGGGGTCCCCATGGGACCTGCCCAAACCACTCTACAGAGACTGTACCACTTTCATCTTTAAAACCTCATAGAGTAGTACTGTTCCTATTTTGTAGATGAAGGAACTGAGTCCTAAAAATTAGCCACAGACATTGCAAGAAATCTTTTAAAAAAACCAAAAAAGGTACCTGCGGATGTAAGGCCATCACTGTGGCACAGGGTGGGAGAAGGAAAACCGTAAAAGGAATCCCCGCCCTCCGCCAACCAGGCACGCCCCTCCTCACCCATCTGATGCCAAAGGACAGAGTTGGGGCGGCCTGGGAAGCCCAGGCAGGCTGGGGCGCTGGACTGTGGCTCGGCCCCCAAAGCCCCTGAGGGCAGGCCAGTGCGAACGTGCTTCGAATCCGGCAGCCTCGCCGGAAACCGCGGCGCGGCGCCTACCTCCATGCGAGCCTTGTAGAAGTCCACGTCGTGCAGCTTCTCCCTGCAGCGCACCAGCTCCATCTCCAGCCTCTCCACGCGGTTCGCCTTCTCCCTCAGGGAATCCAGCTCGTCTCGATAGGCGCGAGCAGACCGGGCGTCCGCTGCCAGCTGGATGTTCTGGAAGGTGAGTGAAGGCAGGGGCACCCAGCTTAAGGCACCCCTCTAGGGGGGAATAAAGGCCAAGTCCCTAACACGTGGTGTCTCTGGGACGGCTGAGGATGAGCCAGCTTCTGGTGGTCGCAGGGCTCGATGTGTGCGCCACCATGAGGGTCTCCACACGCTATCGCTAGGAAACGGCCACCCCCACGGCAGTGTGTGGGACAACGGGCTCTCGGGCAGCTTTGCTGGAAGCACCGACATTGCATTCCTGACCCTCCAGGCCACACTGCCGGGCACCCAGGACTGCCGGCCCTGCCACCCCTGGGCGCAGGCTCGTGCCTTCTGCTCACCTCCTGCTTGACTTTCTGTAGCTCCAGCACCAGCTGGTCCACCTCGTGTCTGGTGTCCACAAGCTGCTCCGTCTTCTCCTCCCTGCAAGAACAATCAGGAGGAAGAGCGTGGGAGGAGCTTCCTGGGCAAGCCCTCGGGAGCAGGCTCCCACTTCCCTAGACGGCAGCGTGGAAGGGAAGGGACCCGGCTTCGGGCGGTGGGGAGGAGATCCGCTTATGGAGCCTGCAAAAACGTTCCCAACTCAAAAGATTTTCTGTTTTTAAGTTTTCAACACCCGCCCTCAAACTATGTCCACCTGGGTTTCCCTCTGAGTGTGCGGGGCAGGTAAGGAGATCCCAGCCGCGGCTATACCACTCGGGTGGGCAGCCTGCGCCTGCTGATGCAGAGGGCAGGAGGGTGGCTCATGACCGGCCAAGTGACATCCACCAGCTGCAGGAAGCTTGGGAGAACAGGCTCCCCAGATGGGGTGAGGTGTCTCCTCCCTCCAGCCAAGAAAACACACCAGTGTGTGCTCATTCCCGTCCCCAAATTGGCTAGCGGGTGGCAGCAGTTTACTTTGTAGACGATCTGTAACGTGGGCTGGCGGGAGCCCTAAAGACCGGGAAGAACCCTTCCTCCCTGTGCAGGTCTGGGGAGGGGAGATAACTGGTCTATGGTCAAAGAGTGAGCTCCGAGCAGACCCCAGCTGACTCCAGGGCCCACGGCAGAGCTGTCCCATCGGCAGCGCCATGTGTGAGTGGATGGCACATGAAGCGTGTTGGTGACACACGTAGGAGAAGCAGCAGGGGACTCACAGCTCCTGCCTGACGCGCCGCAGCCTGGCCTTGGTGTCGGCCAGCTCCACGGCCAGGTGCTGCTTGTCCTCGCTGGAGAGGCTGCTGGTGGGGCTGGGAGTGGAGTCCGCGCTGGAGGACTTGGCGGGGCTGGGGGGGTGCTGCGCCTGCAGGTAGTCCCGCTCCTGGGTCAGGTCCACGATCAGCTGCAGCCGGGCAGGAAGGGGGACACGGGAGAACGAAAGGGGTTAGCCAGTGTGCGCCTGGGCCCGGCACAGTGCCTGAGCTCAGAGTGGGTGGAAAAACCACCAGAGGACGAGAGAGGATGTCAGCCGAGACTAGGAAGACAGGAGGGAGGCAGAAGAAGGGGGATACAAATTTTCAAAAAGACGTGAAATATTTAGTGGGGCAAAGGGGAAGCGTATAAATAGAGGACTCTGAGCTTGGCATTCTGATCTCCATCCGCCCCCAGGTGTCTCTGCGGTGACCATTCGCTGTAGGAGCCATAGCCAGATAAAGTGCCCATGTCCCACCTACCCCTGCCACGCCACCAAGAACCCAACCAACAGGACCGGGAGGCATCCAACCTGGAGTCACAGAGAAAAGGAGAGCGGCGGGGTGCCTGGCACCCCAGGCCCAAGCCCCTCCCCACGTGCCCGGAGCGCGGGCCCCACAGACGCACCTCTGTGCACTCGTCCCGCTGGTCAATGAGCCTCCGGAGGTGAAGCACCATGTTCCTCGAAAGGGCCTCCAGCTCCTCCGGGGCCACGTCGGGCAGCTCCAGCCACTGCAGGTCAAACACGTTCTCCTGGTTGTGGGTCACCTGTGGGCACACACAGTCCAGCATTGCAGAGGCCGGCAGGAGCTCCCAGGGGCTCCCGAGAGTCTACAGCCATGTGGCGGCGGCCCAGGCAGAGGTGGGCACCCACTGCCCTCGAGCACTGCAAACGGTGTCTCGTTTCATCAGCGTTTATGACCCCTTACTGACACATTTTCTATGGCAAGAAGAAGGGTTCCCTAAGCAAGTACAGCCAACTCTTCAGCAGAGCTCCGTTAATACAAACCACTTCTGCTTTCAGAACTGGTTCAAAGAGGACGCTGATTTTTGGGTTTTTTTTAGTACCAGAAAGCACTTCTTACAATCATTTCCCTAAAAGATCCTGAGATAAGGTATCTTCATTGGAGTAACATCTATTTACAACATACAGAAGGATAAGCCTCAGGGTGGAAGGGTGAGGAAGGGGACTGTTAGTGCTTAAAATGGTATCTAATGCAAACAGAGTAAAAATATTAAGAATCTTATGTCAAGCTGGGCAGCACGGTGGCATGAGCCTGTAGTCCCAGCTATTCAGGAGGCTGAGGCAGGAGGATCACTTGAGTCCAGGAGTTTGGGGTGCAGTGAGCTATGACTGGGCCACTGCACTCCAGCCTGGGCAACAGAGTGAGACCCCCATCTCCCCTGCCCAAAAAAATCTTACATCAGAATGTTGGTACTCAGCAATCTTGGGGGGGTTTTTGGGGAACTATTCAGATTCTAAAACCATTTTCAGAGAAAGGTAGATCTCATTCCCACGGGCCACAGAAGGCGGTCTGGTTGTGTCTCTTTCCCTGGGCAGGAGCCCATGGCCCTGTCCACGCAGAGCAGCCTCTCGACTGGCCTTGCTGACCTGACCTTCACAGTCCAGATCCCAGATACGTCAGAGGAGGCAGCGGATCTTCGTGAGTTCCTATCCTCATTTTTGGAAGAGAAATATTACAGTGCTCAGGCCTCAGAGAGGGAAAACAAAAACAAAGAAACCAGGACTACCTATTCAGTAAAGCCCACCAAAAAAGTCCTTTAATTATTCAGAGCAGTAAATGGAGGCAGTGAATGGCTTTTAAAAAAGAGACAAACTCAAAAAACGAAAAAGCAGAAACAAGGCCTGTCAAAGGGGCCTTCAGTACCTCACAAGACATCACCTTCTTACCTCTCCCCACCTTAAAAGGGCAGGTTTAGATACAGCTGATCTCTGAGCATTAGGAGAAATCTCATCCCAGGATACAGGGTGCCCTAAAGGCATGGGATTTGGAGGCTGGTTCTAGGCCTGCCCCAGGCCCATCCTCTGATGTCTCGGGGCCCCTGTACCGTGGTGTGGCTGGGCTTCAGGGGCTCTACCTGGCTGCACCACGGTCACCTGCGGAGCTTTTAATTAAAGCCTCGTGCCCCTCCCCACCCCACTCTGGCTCAGTGTGTTGCTCAGGGGGCCTGGGCACCTGAATTTTACAAAAGCACCCAAGGAATTCGGGAGCCCGGTCCCCACTGCCACCCACTGAATTTGATAATCATGCAGGACTCTCAGCGATGTACTTAAAAGAAAAAAGAAAGAAATTCTGCCAGCTGGGCAGGAAAGACAGAGAATAGCAAAGAACTGGCTCGTCCCAAGCCACCTGGCTCGTCCCTCAGTCTAGGTAGACATACTTTGAAAACACAGAGACACACAGGGAAACTGAAAGGCAGAATGGTTCTTAGGCTGACAGGTGGCCAGTGATGGCCGCAAGTGTTTACTATTAATATGATACTGACTTCCCCTGACGTTGGCTTCACTGGACTCCCTACCCACAACAAGCCACGTCTGCCTCCTGTTTCAAATCTTGGCTCAGCACTCCCTAGCCCACGGTGCCCGACCAGCCAGCCAGAGAAGCCCGTCAGCCAGGCAGAAGCCCATCACCCGCGTGGTAAGGGGACTTCAGTGCTCAGCTGCCTCGGCCAATTACACACCAACTCCTATGTGCTCACGTCATTTCATGCATTTATCTCACCTGTCCAATTAGACCGAATGCTCAACCCTAAGATAATTAAAACACGCAACGTTTATTTTGGAGGAAGTGTGGAGTGGTGGTCAGGGACGTGCACTTCCAGGTAGGCACCTGCCCCACAGGGGAGCCACTTTTTGGCTACCACCTCTGCCGATGTCACTGGCAGTGGATCCCCCTCTACCACCTCCACGACCTGCAGCGCAGAGTCCTCCCGACCCACCCTGGGGCCTGAGCTTGGGCTGGGCCTCCCACGGCAGCTCTTCTGGGACTCTCTGGTTTTGATTCCCAAGTGGTGGCAGCTTGTTTCTCTGCCATGTCAATGACAGCAGCAGAGAATCTCTATAAAGATCAACCGTTCAAAGCTGGGTGACATTTGCCAGAATACATTTTCAGGGCCTATAAATCAAATTCTGAGCCTAAATCACTTGACAGCTCTTAAAAATAGTCTGAGTCCATATTAGGTAAGAAGAAGGAGGCAAAAAAAGACTTGATTGAGGTGTTATTTTTTTTTTCCATTTTTTATTTTTACCCCCATTTTATTTTAGCTGGCTGATTGATGGCTACCTTTCCAAATAGAATCGATGCGTCTGAAACCGACAATTAGCAAAATCGTTAATGGGTGATGTAGTCTTTCAACTTTTCCACTTGGGGAGGGGTTTTGCCCCCCGGCTGCCATGCGGGCAGCAGTCCACGCCAAGCCGACGCCAGGCCGCACACCTACCTCCTGGATGTGGGCCACGATCCCAGCCTGGGTCTCGATGTCCAGCTGTTTGATTCTCTCAATAAACTCCTCTTTCCTCTCACACTGCGGAGGGTCACATGCGTTAATGGAAGTTTTCAAGGGAAGATAAACTTGAGGCCACCACGGCCACAGAAATATAGTGTCAAAATGAACCGCCCCCACCCCTGCTTTCTCCTTTATAACCAAGAATGCTTTCAACCTCCGACCAGCCCTGATACGGTGTTGCCAGGACCACCTACGTCAGAATCACCTGGGAAGCTTGTTTTCAAAAAGCCCATCCTTAGCCCCCTCCCAAATGGAAAACGCAGGGGTGGGACACAGCTTCTCCTTTTAAACAAGCTCTCCAGATGATTCCTGAACACGTGGAGAGGGAGAACGCCTGGTTTGGGCCAGGGGGTGGCAAACTTCATCCGTAAAGGGCCGAATGGTAAATATTTCAGACTTGGCAGGCCATCTGATCTCTGTCACAACCACTCAACGCTGCTGTCGTAATGAGAAAGCAGCCACAGATAGCGTGTGAAGGCACGTGGCTGTGTTCCAATAAAACTTTATTTACAAATATAGGCACCAACAAATACAGGCGGCGGGTCCCATTGGCCCATGGGCTATAGTTGGCAGATCCCTGTTGGGTAAGTTCCTATACTGGGGACAATGTGCTGATGGTGCCCTGGCCTGAGAGATCCCCACCTGGCCTCCTGGTCAGGGTGCCCGGGTAGTAGACACATCTGCCACCTACGATGATGGCCACCGTCTCCGAGGCACCCAGCAGCTTTATGTCACACTGGACTGAGGGAGCGTCACTCCCACCTAAGCTAAGGGCTTGTTTTCCCCCCACAGATGCATACACGAGATGGCTAAGGGGGCTCCTATGCGGCCCCTGCGCAATCCCCACCTGGACAGCACAGCCCAGCACCAGCAGCAGCATCTTCTTAATCTCCTCCATGCTCTTCCCTAGATCAAGAGAGCAACAGATTTAGTTAATCTCAACTGTTCACATAATTTCACCATCGACACATTTGCTCTATGGGAAAAAAATTATTAAATAAGCTAAAAAAAAAAAAAAAAAAAAACAACCCCATTTCTCTACCCAGTGACAGCCACTCAGGTGTACGTGCTCCAACTATTTTCTACCTATGCATTTATTTACATTTTTAACCAAAAGAGAATTTTGCACATAACTATGTGAAGCTCTCTTCCATTCAAATATATCATAAATATCTCTTCATAATTAATGACCCTTAAATCAGCATGTCTTTTTAGTGTGTGTGGTAAGCAAGGTGCAACAGGAAAGAACAATCCCCACAGGAAACATGGAGTTGACTCTAAAATGATACAACCTTATCATTTTCATTACGCAAAATCCCAAACAGACGAGGAAGGGCAGTATAATAAATCCCCACATACTCAGCTTCATGTTATCAACATTCTACACACCTAATTCTATCTCCCTTCTCCTTTTCCCTGTTTTGTAAGTTTCACTGTTTGGGTGCAGTATTCTAAAGCGAATTCCAGAAAACACACAGACGTCATTTTTGATGGTTGTACACTTACTTCGAAAGAAGGCCACTAACTTATTCAAACAATCCCATTCCACAGGTTCAGAGGTTCAATTTTTTGGTATCTTAGTCTGAACAATGCTACAAAGAACATCTTGGTGGCGAATTCTTTATGCATATCCTTACTTCCCTGGGGTAAACTTATCTTTCAAGCTTTTTATAATGGCTGAACTGCCCTGCAGACAGGTGTTAGCACTTTACCCTGTGAAACAGGCACTAAGCCCCATTTTCCTACCCTGACCAATGCCTATCTTACCATTCTTCCTTAGCTTTGTCAATGGGACAGGCAAAAGATCCTATCTGATCATTTAAAATTGTGTCTCTTTGATTACGTTTAAGGCTGGATGTGTCTTCATCTGTTTATCCATCTCAATCACTTGAATAAACAGTGTGACCTGGACAAGCCACAATCTGTCTTTAAGCCTCAGTTTCCACATCTATACAATGGGGACAGCTGGTCTGAGTGATGAGCAGGGTTTCCTTTCAGGTAAAAAAAAAAACATTCTATAGTGTTCTGCCTTTTTCATTACATCAAATATCCATTATATTTGGAGAAGGAGGGACATTCCAGAAATAGCATCATTTTCTTGAAAGATTTACCATCTCCCACCCACACTGTGCCACAACACCCCAAAGTATCAACCCAAGACTGCTGGGATGAAAAAACCAAGCTCTGTCCTAAGAACTAATGCTGTGGTTCACTTCAGGTCCTCGGGCATAAGGAGCACATGAACATGCCACCTCCTCCTAACACCCCTCAACTGAGAAACAGCTGGAAACGGCTTCCCCTGAGATGACATCATCCTCGAGTCTCAGAACTGGGGCTGGGAGTTCACTCAACCAGGAACACCTGCCCCCGCCTTGCCCAAAGGCAGGGCAGGTGGGGCGGGAGGGGCCGCTGGGCTGAGCCACAGGGTCAGAGGCCACTTTCCTGCTCTCAAGAACATACCTGTGAATCAATCCACTATGGCTCAATCCTTCTCTTGCTAATAAGTGTGGAAATTCATCAATATTTGAAAAGAAAATATGCTCACTCTTACGATTTTTTTTTAACTTAAGGAGTTTTATTTGGCACAAGAGGCTCTAATCCACAGAATATTAATACACATCACCACAACGACTCGCTTCTCTGATAACACCGAGCTATTGATTAATTTTAGTTTCCAGAAAGAGGAAAGCGGATGCCCACACCTGAGCACTGACAAAGCCACCGATCAGTCTCACGGACGGTGCTCTCCAGCCCAACCTCGGTCTCCCGCCCCTGTCCCGTCAGTACACGTCATTGGCAAGTGCCCATCGCATGTCCTGGTGGATACAGGAACAGACCCTTCCCAGCCAGCGAAGGCTCCTCTTCCCGCAGTGAGACTCACCTTCTCCAAGGCCGTTTACCTGGTACTGTAACTGCCGGGAGATGAGACACAAGGAAGCCTTTTAAGGGCCTCAGATCAGCCCAAACAGAGATCAGAGTTAGCGCAGAAAATCTTCACGTACGCTATGCCCAGCAACGGCCCCAAAGGAGCTAATTAATTATACCATACTTTAGAATCATTTAGACAACTCCGGTGAGCCAGTTTCCCGGTCCCCAGCAGACTAAAACAGCAAATCAAGAGTGGGAGGAAGGGATGGAGAGGGTGGTCCACGGAGCAGCGAGAACACAGGCCGGTGCCACAGGAGCCCTGCACACGCGAGGGCGCAGACCACACTGAGGCCACTCAGTGACGGCGCAGAGGCTCTACCCCCGCGACACCCCGCAGTGACACACAGTGACAACCCCGGGTCATTCATTCATTTCTTCATCCACTCCAACCCCCACCAGACATGAAGAAAAAACTAAATCTGAGCAGAGCACTGTTAGAAAAGCATGGATTGCTGTTTGCTAAGTTTTGTAACACAAGAAAAAATGGTTTAAAGGTAGAGAATGAAGCTTAGAAAAATTTTCATGGAAAAAATTTAAACTCTTCAGTGATGAACAGGTTACTAAGAAATTCACGTCTGCCCTCATTCCAAGGAAGCAGAGCTGTGCTCGTTCTCACCAGGCTAAGTGAATAAAAACATTTGCTTATAACAAACACATCCTGTGATTTCCACCCCTACAGATTTCTACAAAAGATAAAAAGTGGGGGAGGGGCGTGTAGCAGAAGTTCCTTTATTTCTCATGAGAAGTTCATGCCCAATTTCTTTCAGGATTTCAGTAGTAAGAACTGCTATTTTCATAAATCTACCAGATTGCAGGTTTTGAATAGTTTTAAAACATACCAGAAAACTCTCTCCTGGGTCCCTGCCAGCAAGACTGGCTCAGTGACAGAGTCAAGCAGGCCAAGAAGAAACAAACCTACAGACAACTACTTGTCAAGCACCTACTATGCGCTGGGAGTCAGCGCGGTGCTCCCAGCTCAGACCAACGTGGAGACTGACAAGTAAATCATCGATTTAAAAGCTGCGAAATGCTAAGGAAACCTGGAAAAGGGCCAAGGATCAGGCAAGGCTTCCAAAGGGAATGACAATGAGCTGAGCCCCCATAGATGAAAAGGACTTGGGGGGTAGGCAAGGGAGGGCGCTGCAGGCACAGGGAACAGCATGTGCAAAGGCCCAGAGGAAAGAGAGCATGCTGCCTGCTAGATTATAAATGTTTTGTGGTTAAGCTTCCTCGAGTTGGTGTCCAGAGTGAGAAATGGGGGGGGGGGGTGTCACAAAACCATGTGGATTTCCACACCAAGTGAGTCACACACAACCTCCGGGGTGGTGGTGGGGAAACACCAGCCACCCTCCACAGCCACCCACAGCTACCCCTGCTGGGTGCGGGGACGCCAAGGGGATCCCACAACAGCCTGAGCCAACGGCCGAGTCTAAGAAAAGCCTTACTTGACTACCGTGTCCTGGAGTCTTGACGCAAAGAAACTAACTGATCTCAGCCTTTCTGAACAGAAAGGGAATGCAGATAAGCTCGTCTGAGCTGTCTCTAAAGCTACCAATGTTAACAGCAATCAGAAGGGAAACTACCTCACACCCCACATGCTGCAAGGGTGGACGTGGGGACAGAGATGTGGCTGGACAATTAAAATACATAATCCTCTAGAATGTGCAGGTTGGAAAATTCCGTGACTTTCTAACCCTGAGTCCGCGGCAGACACGGTCGATCACAACCATTTCTTACTCGGCCTGGAACGAGGCCTCCGAATCCTCCTGAGCTCAGCACCCCACTGACTACCAATCAATGGAAGCTGGTACATGAAGCAAAACCTATTATTATCTTCTGGTGTGTCATCTCTAGGGCCCCTTTTGACTCTACTCTTTGGTTCTTGAAGATGGGGCCAGGTGAATGTTCAGAACACACTTCCTGGATGCAGAAAATAAACGCCGTCGTTTATAAATGACTACGGAGGGAGGAAGACGGGGACTTAGGCAAAGGCAGGCGAGCATCCCTTTCCAAGCCCCTCCTGCCCCCACCTGCATGCCTGCCTTGCTGAGGCTGAAGGCACAGTGATGTCTCTGCACAGACACGGGTCAGAGAAAAGCAGTGAAACTGATTTCTCTGTCTTGGTAACTCAGCCCCCCACAAAAACAGAGGCCCGGGACCTGCGAACCAGCGGCCACGCTGGGGCCTCACAACCTGAAGGACTGAGCCAATTCGGCAGAGCCAATTCTACCCTCCCTGTGTGCCCTTCCCACCTACAGACCATCCTTACTGCACTGTAACGTATAACGTGCCATCACCTAACCCCCAAAGCAGTCCCGAAAGGACAGTTCCACTAGCTCCACCTTACACACAAGAAGAACAAGGCTCGGGGGCTGTCACAGAACTCAGGTCTGATCCCGCGTCCACCATCGCCCACCATCTCCTAACTCCTACTATCCCCAGACTGTCATGGCTTATTTACGTTTCCTTCTAACACAGGGATCTACGTGATTTAGCTTCTGAGCCCACTGTCACCGTGCAGGTATTTAACCGGTGTTTGCTGACTGACTGACTGATGTTAACTGTCACCATCAAGTACCTGGGTAGAACAACAAAGAGAACAGCTTCAGTTTCCTCTCTCGTTAGTACATATGCATGTGTTTTTCTTAATAATTCCACATTCTGGGCTGGGTGCGGTGGCTGACGCCTGTAATCTTAGCACTTTGGGAGGCCAAGGCAGTGGATGGCTTGAGCCCAGGAGTTGAGGTTGCAGTGAGCTATGACGACACCACTGCACTCCAGCCAAGGGCGACAGAGCAAGGCCCTGTCTCGAAATGATAATAACAATTATCATTCTCCTCTCTTCTCACTTATAAGCTAAAGTGAACCACTAACTGTGCTTCCTCTGGTTTTCTATTTTAAAATGAGTCATTTCATCAGGATGCTCATGGGGCTGTCCCACTGATTTGAAGGATGGTGCACTGAAAGTGTCCGGGTCTCTCCTTGATGTGCAGGCACATCCCAAGACTCGTCCACACGGGCACAGCTCCGGGGGCCCCCCAGGGGGCTCTACTTACAACAAAAGCAGCCGTTTATTATTATTTTAATAGGCAGGGTCACGTTCCACAAGACACTGCCCAGGAATGGTATAGATGGAGAGTTCCTTGTGGCTGCGGCCACAGGGACCCTCCATTCTACATGTCCCCACCCATGGGGTAGGAGGCAGGTGTTTCCACACACTGGCTCACATCTAGGGAACAAACCCCATGAAATTGTCATGTTACCGCATGTGGCCCCCTACCAGGCATTAATATAACTATGCATTTCCCCATTCGCTCATTTAGTCATTCAACAAACATTTATCAACCATGGACTCTGATAGGCACCAAGCCACGTCTGTGTGAAGTGGTTGCAGGGGCCTCCCAAGGGCACCATGACCAGTGTCCCCCACGTCCCAGTGTCCTTCTATTACCTGTATCAAGTTGGCCCCACCCCCACAGATCCCCCAGCACCACTGTGCTTGAGAGAAGACAGCTGCCCCTAGGTCATGTAGAACCATTTAAAAAAACCACCTTGAGCCCCTCAGAGCACTGTCACCCCCAAAATGACTCCTACCCCACCCGCCTGCTGAGGCTGCAGAAGTTGAGAGCTTATTCATTTCCCAGCACCGAACAACTGAAGACAACCAGAAAAGGAGAATCAACCACAAGACTGCAGCCTGAAACCCAGAGTTTGCCCTGAGAGGACGCGAGGTCCCAGGGCAGACAGGAGACATCTGAGAAATGGTCCCTGCCCCCACCGCAAGAGGAAAACTCCAAACATAAAGACCTTTGACAAACAACATCTCTTCCCTCCTCCTGGGACGGCCGCGGCCGCAGAGAGCAGTCCTGCTGGAAGCCATGGCGTGGCTGTCGCAGCCAGCGGAGTTTCTCTGAGCCCAGACCATCGCTAAGAAGTTTACTAAACAAAGTCTGGTATCCAGGCAGATCCCGAGGGCTGCCCAGGGGCCGGCCTGGCCGTGTTGAGCCGCTCGCATGGACTTGGTGTTAGCCAAGACTTGCACGTTCCTAGAAAAGGAAGCCCCGGCTTTTAGCTCAAGTGCCCGGCAACCCCCGGCCCTGCAGCCGGACTGGAGGACTCATCTCTGAATCCAAAGAGCAGCACAGGGCAGCGGAGCACGCAGCGTTTGGTTGCTTTTCGGGACTTGCTCTCTCAAGGATGAAAGGGGAAACAGTACAACAATCAAAATATACTTACAAGATTGGTTTTCAAAGGAAAAAAAGATTGACTTACTTTTTCCCTCCCATTCAAAGGCCCCAAGGTTTTTACAAATACAAAATTAATAAATATATATATATATATATATAAACAGGATTAGAGAATTAGGGCCAGGAGAAATAAAATAAAAACAACAAGAAAAGGCTGGGGAAAAGGGCACAGAACAGCTCATTAAGCCTAGATGGGAGACCCCGGACCCTGCACGTTGCACAGCAAGCAGGGCATGGAGCGGGCAGGGAAGAGGGACCTCCGACCTGTGAAAACACAACCTCGGCAGCAGGGACTGCTCCCCACGAGCCCTGGTGGCAACCCGAAGGCAGGGCCGCGCAGCGTGGGCTGTGGGAGGGAAGGTTTCCAGGGGATGTGAAACGCGCTCCAAGGACACCCTTGGCAGGAAAGCAAGTAAATACTGAGAAGGTTAAATATTAAATTCCAAGGAGTTTCAAGAGTTCTGTTTCCCCCGCTGCCTTTGGAACCTGAACCTGAGCTGTCACAGGAGACTTCCTCCCTGCCCACGCCCACTCGACTGCTACTCATGGGACTCCCAGCACATTTCCACTCCCCTGAGCTCGTTCCACCTAGGCCACCTTCCTTCACCTCCTCTGTTGAGAGTTCTTTGAGGCTGTGCCCAGACACCGCCTCCTCCAGGAAGCCCTCCTGTCCTGCCCAGGCAGAACTCGTGAGCCCCTGTGCACTGTGTATAAAGCATACTCTCGCCGCCTTCCATCCTGGAATAGCCATCAGTCTCATGGACTGATCCTGTCTTCCTGCCCTCCCTGCCTGAATGCAGGCTGGGGGCTTCCTGAGCAGAGGTGGCCTGTTCATCTCACCAGCGCAGTGGGTGTGTGGACAAGGAGAGCTGGAGCAAAGGCCGGGCTGAGCTCCTGCCACGAGCTTCTGGCCGAGGGGCGGCCAGCAAAGCCGAGGAAGGATGCAAGGGAGTTCCAGTCTTCTGTTTGGGGAGGTCAGACATCGGACCGTTCTCAGTCAGAGTGGCAGGTACAACAATGTCCCGCATTTCAGCTGGGAGGGAAGGACATCCACACCATTTTGTGTGCACAGAATTCTGCTTCCCCAAAGTGCTTTCTCTGCTGCTAGAAGCCCCTATGCAACTACCCTAAGAGGGAGAAAACTTAGGACAGAGGGCCACATCAGGCCCAGGCCCTGCAGGGTGTGCATATGGGGTCACGGCCCCCCCATGGGCTCCTGAAAATCTTGCTTGGCATTTATAATGTGAGAAACATTAGGGCCAAACAATGACAGAGGCCAGTCCTCCTGCTGGGACCAGTGGCTAACTGTCCACCTATATAACCGTCCGTACAGTTTATGGTGTTAAATCCATCTTTTACATTGAGGCCTCCACGCTGTGTGCCTCGGAATGAGCTCCTCCCCTCTCTGCCTGGCTTTCTGTGCATATACGGCTCATTCCCTTCCATGTAAACAGCTTAGGGTATTGGCAATTTATAAACCTGGAAACCGCTAGTGCACTTGGATACAAACCTTGGACCAAAAAACAATACTCTCTTCCAGCGTGACTGTCCTATAATTCATCACAGAAATTAATTTGCTAACACCCTGGCTTCCTGTCTGACAAATCTAGTCTCTATTTGTGTGTGTGGCACAGCGACAGGCCTGGCTGCGGAGAAGCCAGAGCTGGAGGGACCCGGGGCCGTCCCCGCTCTCCAACATCCCCTCCTTTTACAGATGGGGCAGTTGTGAGCTCTTCGTAAGGCTTCTTATAGAACATACTCATCGGTAAACTGCAGAAATGTGTTTAACTAATGTGCAACCAGCAAGATGGTGGGGCGAAAGGCAGTTTTCAGGGGGTCACCACCAGCCCAGGGGAGACACACACAAGGCATTGGGCAGGGACTGAAACTCATTTTACCTTGATCACTGACACTTGACCTTTTTATCCACAAGATCATGTGGCTAGCACCGGGGAGAGAAGGAGGAAGTGATAAAGGCGGGCCTCCCCCAGCCTGGCTGCTGTTTACGGAGCACTGGCTACGCGCCAGGCACTGATCTGGACACTCAGAACACACTGGCAACAGCAACAAAAACCCTGAAGACTCCTGCATTCAACAGAAAGTCCACCCTGGGGGGAAAGTAAGCAAGGCCACGGAGAGGAAAAAATAAGTAAATTATAGAGTATATTTACAGGTGAGAAAAGCTCTGGAAAACAGGGAAACAGAGTGGGGGAAAGAGGATGGGGCGTGTCGCGGGAGAGTGAGGCTGCGGGGCACCCCGACAGGGCAGCATCTGAGCAGGGCTTGCAGGAGCTGTGCAAGCAGGTACCCCAAGAAAGAGCACCACAGGTGGCATAGGCCTAGTGCAGGAAGGGAGCCACAAAGTGACATCATCAGCTGACTGTAGAGAGAGCCCTCGGGCTGCCGTGCTGGGAGCAGACTGCAGGGGGCGGAAGCGGGGAGGCGGCCCTGGTGGCTGGACCCAGGCGGCTGCATGGAGGAGGAGAGGAGAGGAGAGCTCAGCTTCTGGGGTGTGCTGAAGGCAGAGCCAAGGGTTAAGGTCTGGCCGACAATGAATAAAACAAAGGACCCAATGACACTTGGCCTGAGAAGCCTGCACGATGCCCAGCTGGGGGGGGGGGGGCCTTTTCTGCTCAGTGCCGTCACGGCAAAGTGGGGGAGGGGCTCAAGCAGCGTCCCCCCCAGCGCCCAGGCTGTGCTCCGAGGAGTGGGGTCTACAGTGGATGGCACCGGACGGACCCTGCCCGGGGACGTGGGTGCAGCTGAGAGACAGCAGCAAAACCATAGCACGATCAGAGAGGAAATCCTGGGCCGTCTAAGGTACACGACACAGCGTAAGAGGAAGAGGAGTTCTGGCCAGGAAGAGCAGACGCTGAGAAGAGATTTCAAAAGCAATTTAAAGTATATATACACCCCTTCTGGCCACGCTGTCCAAAAAATTAGAAGAATAAAATATATGAAGTGCTGCCTCACATCCACTGCACTGTCCCAGAATTCCACCCAGCGTGGGAACGAGAGAACATCCTTCTGTCTGACAAGTGCAGGAGGCAAGTTAGACACACAGAAAAATCTCGTCGTGGTGTGAATTGTGACATCTCTCTTTTAGGTCACAGAAAGGGGAACCAATGCTTGGCCTCTGAGGATCTTTTAGTGTCCACTGTGTTGTGGGGAAGAAGATGGCCCAGATGCTCTGTCGGAATCTGAAATCTGGGATCTGGTTCCACTGTGATGTATTTGCCCCAAACAGAAAAATGACCCAAAACTGTAAAATGTTATAAATAACAGCATGTTGTCAGCATCCACCAAAAAGAGCACAAGTATGCCCCTCATACTCGCGTGTGACAGAGTTAGTTAAAAAGCATACCACCCTAGGCACCCTGGCAACCACACAAATTTAAAAAAAAACCAACTTTGTTTAAAAAGGAACACAAAAAGCTTCACACATCTATTTTTAAAATTTAAAACTGAAAGCACTATTTCATAAATACATCTCTCTGCCTCTGGCACTTGTGTCTGTGTCTTCCTGCTGGTGGATGTCCCCTGCCGACCTCCTCTGCTCTTGGAGCCCTGGGGACCTCCGTCAAACCTGCCCATCCGTTCGCCCAGCTCACTTCCCCCACCCGACATCCCGCCCTCCGTGTGCAGCCTGCCGAGGCCACCGTCTGGCGCGTCAATCAGCCCTGCCTGGGGACCCTCTGAGCTCACTGCAACAAGTGTTATTCTCATCCTCAGCTCTCCCAAAGCTCACCTCTCGTCTCTCCAACTTCTCCTTTGGAGGTGGGACCGGAACCTCTTTGATCAGCGTGTACTGACTATGTACTATGCTGGGTCCCAGGACATTTAATTTACCAGTCAACGGTTTAAAATCAGCTTCCCCACAATGTTCTAAAACTAGATTGTGGTGAGGGTTGCATAACTCTATACATATGTGAAAAAACCCTGAATTACACACTTAAAATGGGTGAATTTTATAATATGCAAATTATACCTCAATAAAGCTGCTTTTTAAAAAAAAATCACCATCCACATCTCAACAGATGTTCCTGTTTGGTGCCAGCCCCAAGGTGGGGACCTATGTTCTCTGCCTGTGGACAACCTCTCTGCCGCTGAAGAGGCACCCAATGGAGCAGGGGCACAGGGAGGGCAGGCTTCCAGACGGCAGTGGAAGGGGGACATCCACTGGGACAGGAAGAGAGGGGGCAGGAAGGTGGGCAAGTTATGCAGGTGACACAGCAGCTAAAGGTGGGGGTGGGGGGGAGAATGTGCTTAATGTGAGGTTGGACCATATCCCACTGCCATTTGTGTAGGTCAAAAAGGCTGAATGTTGCAACCGCCGCAGTTCAGCCTAACACTTAGACGTCCGCATGTGATACAGATGGGAGCTCAGGCTTCCAACCGGCCCCTCTGCTTCTGGGTAGAGTGACCAAGGGTGCATCATCTAAACCCTTTGAGCCTCAGTTCTCTCATCTATAAATGGGGATGGCACGGCCACACATCAGCACATTTTTATTTCCGTTTTTTAACATACGTGCAACGCCTAGCTCGCGGTGGGCTCATCGCGGGCTCAATCATCTCCAGAGCGGACGGAGCCGCAGACCTGAGCTTGAACCACCAACCTCTACAGGCATCGCTCTCATCTCCCACTTTACCACCAGCCCCCAAACGAATCAGAAAGGGGGCAGAGTTCGCACAGAAAAACAGACCCCACTTGCCTGAAGTAACTAGAAACCACAGGAGTCCCAGCTGCCCCTGGAGCCCAGGACTGTGGCCAGGATGGGCTGCATCTGGCATCCTCTATCCTTCTCTGGGGCAGCCGTGAAATAAAGCCAGAACACGCACGGCCCAAACGCAGAGCTGGGGGGCGAGCAGAACCAAAGGCTCCCTGCCACTAATGCTCGGAGCCACCAGGCGGAGCTGGGTGGACTCTGCAGAGCCACCGTGCAAGGTGGTGACTGCTCATGGGCCAGCCTGCTAGAAACCAACGGGAGGTCAAGGAAACCTCTTCCCTTTGGCTCATGCAGAGAAAAGGCGAACACATCAGCCAGCTGGAGCCCAGAAAGAGGCCCCTCCCGCCCACGGCACAGGGAAGCTGCTGCCAATGCTCTCAGGGCTGTGGCACTAAAACAGAACTGCTCAGCTGCGAGTCACATCCTCGGGAGGTCACTCGGTGTTCTTTCCTCCAGTCTCAAGGCAACTTTAGCTGCTGTCACACGGACTGGAGAAAGGACGGTCAGACTGCGGTGAGACTGGGGTGAGGAGACATCACAGAGAGAAGCCCAAGTCCTTCTGCACAAGCCACTGACGTCTGGGACCCCCAGTCTGTTCCCATCCCAGAGGTGTGAGTCTCCCTGCCTCCCTTGACCTCCTACCTATTCCAGGAGGTCCTAGACCTAGGGCCACAAAATGATCATAAGGTCTCCATTAGAGCAAGGGAAGTCCTGGCCAGGGTGGAAGTCTGTCCCTGGGGCCTGTGAGCTGATGTCTGTGAGCCATGGGTGCAGGTAGATGCACACACTTGTGAGAGGGAGTGATCCCCACTCTGTTTAACGCACCCACGGAGTTACCTGACGGGTATGAACTAAGCTCCAGCTTTCTGGAAGATGCCAGGGGGACATTTCATCCGGTCTTTCAAACTCACGCTGACCATCAGAGACCAGGAGGAGCTAGTTCCTCGCCTGCCAGGAGCTCAGGGTCCAGCAGGGACACAGATAAATGACAACACATCCTGGGGAGCTCTGTCACCGAACATGAATGAAGCCTCATGGGATCGCAGTGAAGACAGACATCATTCCCTAAAGAGATCTTACTTTCTTGTCATCTGATTGCACGTTTACTGAGGTGAGAGCCTACCACACGACTCAGGTACCTCAACCCAGACCTGTCGTTTTAGGAGGAACCAAGCCGTGGCTGGATCTGCCTCTGCGCACACATCTGAGGGTCAGGGAGGATTCGTTCTTAAGGAAGAAATGTGCTCTTGGCTTAAAGCCTCAGAGTAATGAACCCACTCTTTCAAATCTCACTGAACGATCACGTGTCTTCACTGTGCTGGCTCCAAGCTGGCAGCCAGTGCTCTCGGCCGACAGCTGCCCAAAGCCCATGGCACCGCCCCGGCATGGGGGCGGGAGGCGTTTTCACTCACCAGACAGCGGGTCTCTGCCAATCAGCAAAACATTGGGCAAATTCATTACAATCAGCTGCTGGAGAACTTCCTACAGAAACAAAGGGGGAAAAGATACCATTAAGAACGGGAAAAAAAGTAAGAGTGACTAAGTAAACCACAGTTAATCCAGTTGGCGGATGAGTGTGTAGCCATTAAATGGTAACTATGAAGATACTATAGAATAGGAAGGAATATTTAAGATATAATATACGTGAAAAGTCAAAGCCTAATCGTACTTCTGCCTTAAGTGTTATCGAATAAAAATTATGTCCGCATAGGTGGAAAGACGTAGGAATAAAGGAGACACATGACGTGCCAGGAGAGCAGGAATATGCAAGTTGCTTTTTCAAAGATATCCTCAACTACTTTACGTATGGCTTGGGCAATTAAAAAAGATTAGGGAACAAAGATTAAAGAGATGCTACCGAGCCTTTACAGCCTGATGATGTGGGATCCAAGCGTTAAGCAGGCCTTTGGTGCGAGTCACGGATGAGGAGGCCTCCTGGGAGAGGGATAAGTCAGGGCTGCCTGCACAGTCAGGGGCCGCACACGGGCAACCAGCTGCCTCACGCCTCATACCGAGGGGCTTTGAGAGAAGGCCCCGGCACTAGCCGTCAGGCACACACGCTTGTCTGCACGCCCCTCACCAGCCCTGCCCAGAGTGTGCCGGCGTGCAGACCGGCCCAGCGACATCTCCCAGAGCATCTCCCGGGGCAGGCGGGTCTTCCCTGTCCAAATGTGTCTTGTTCATAAATGAGAAGACAAAAAAATCCAATTTTACCGAAGACAAAGAAAGGGATGGGTCTCATAATTATTCCAAAAGTGGTCACTACCGAAATTCTTCACCACAAAAGCTCCTCTTAGGCTGTTTTAAATGTGTTTCCGCTGAGACACAACTTGTTTCAGGGAGTCACTCTATTGCATAACGTGCGGTATCTCTATGCCCAGTACACTGCCAACTAGCACTCAAGAAGAGAAGGGGGTTAATTACACAACCAGCTAATCCCACGTGGCCGGGTGAGCATCTCAGAGCCATCTCTGAATCACGAGGTTAGAACGGGGGCCTCGGCAAGCCTGCGGGAGAGGCCAACATCTGCTAAGAATATATAAAATGATTTTATCTTCCCTCCTTGTTACCTTTCTAGGGCTCCTGTCCACACTGCAAACTGGGGGGAGGGGATGCTAAACCATGAGGTGTACCCCACCCCCGACACACCAGCCCCCTCCACTCGATGCTGGGGACCACCCTTCTTTATCATCCAGGGTCACATGCCACGGTGTCAGAGACAGCTCGTGTTCTCTCAAGCATGTCTCAGGTGGTAAATACCTGTCAGTGCAAGACAAAGTGTGAGTTGTGTAACAGCCTCAGCCCTCCTTTAGGGCTTGGAAAAAGTCGACATGAAAAAACTGTCTCTCAATTGCATGAGCTCATCAAAGGATACCTTGGTCTCCCCATAAGCCCAACCAAACCCTGCCCTGGAGCAAAATGCACACCATAGGTAAAATCAGCAGAATCCACTTTCCAGTTAATTCATGCAGTAAAAGGAGGGTCACCAACAACATTCGCCTCTCCTGTCTTGTAGCTCCCTCCTCTGCCTCAACACCTAACTCCAGCGCTCAAGCCAGCGTGGGAAGGAACTAAGTCATCACTGTCCAACCACCCACAGTCCCTTTCGAATTCCTGGCTGATGTCCTCCTGCCATTGTCTTGAGTTTCTGGACCACTAGGCCCTATTATCAGGATGCACGAGTTTATAAATGAGACAGAGTATGTGAAATCATCTAGTTTTGTTTCTGAAATATCTGAAGGCCACTGCAAAAATGCAAAGTGGTATTTTCATGCCAATGTTAATCTAAGCAAAATATTGCTAGAAAATATTGCCAGAAAACGTACATATTCTCCTATAAAACAGGATGTTTAATTTTATCTAATCAGTACTTACTAATATTCCCACAAGAGACATGTCATTGGTGCAATTAAAAAATAATGTTGGCTAGGCAGTGGCTCATGCCTATAATCCCAGCACTTGGGGAGGCTGAGGTGGGGGCATTGCTTGAGGCCAGGAGTTTGATACCAGCCTGGGCAACATATTGAGACCCGGTTTCTACAAAAAATGTTTTAAAAATTAGCTGGGTGTGGTGGTGTGTGCACATGGTCCTAGCTATTAACACTTAGGAGGCTGAAGTGGGAGGATTGCTTGAGCCCAGGAGTTTGAGGCTGCAGTGAGCTACGATTGTGCCACTGCACTCCAGCTGGACAACAGAGTGAGACCTTGTCTCTTTAAAGAGAAAAGGTTTTATGAACAATTTTTTTAAAAGTTATTCCTTTCAAAACACCATGGGTCTCCTAAAAACTAATCCTATGGCCAAAGCTGTTCCCAAGCCATTAACTGGTCCTCCTAAAGGACCATTCATCACATTTCCAGCAAAAACAGGCTCAGATGTCAGGACTGTCCAGTAATATAATTAAGATATATAATAATTTCAAATTTTCCAGTAGCCTCCTTTACAAAGGTAAAAAGAAACAGGTGAAAATATTCTAATACACTTTAATTAAGCCAATATAAATTTATCATTTCAACACATAACAGATACCCAAAATTATTAAGATACTTTATGTTTTTTTCATACTAAGTCTTAGAAATCAGTATGTATGTTACACTCACAGCACATCTCAATTCAGATGATAAATTTGCATCAGAAATACTTGATCTGTATTCAGATTTCATGAAATGTGGAGTTGAAAAAGTAGAACTGCATTTCCAGGTTGTTCCAAACACATCTAAAAGTTTTCCTACAACTAAATTGAGCATAGGTTTTTAAGTCTAAACTAATTAAAATGAAAAATTCACTTCCTCAGTCACACCACTGTGTCTCCAGGCCCCGACAGTCACATGTGGGTAGTGGCTACCAGGTCCCCAAGGCCCCCACCACAGTCCCTCTGCCCTCCCTAAGGAGAGCCGAGCAAACACAGTGGTGGTGACAAGGCCTCCAGGGCGACAGGCCCAGCCCTCACTCTATGCGGGACGTGAGGAGGCTGCTGAAAAGGGGACCCCCGCCTGGCACTTGGAACAGAAAGCCCCTGTGGTGGCCGCAGCTGACAAGGGGGTGCCCCGTTTAAGGCTTCATGGGCGATCGAGCTCTGCAGTGAGGGGTTATGGGGAAGGGAGGGCAGTGTTGGATCCCAGAGGTGCCTGGTCATGCGGGTGAGTGACCACGCTGGGCAGTGGGCCTCTGGGCCACTCAAAGTACAGCAAACAGGACCAGCGTCCAGGCCAATGGCCTCCCAGAGCCCACGACACCAAACACTTGTCACCGCTGGCACTGCTCACTGCTTCTCAGAACCAGACACAGGCCCTGGCTGCAAGGATCACACTGCGCTCCCTGGTCCCCTCCTGTCACCAAGTGAGCCTTCCACCTCCAGTCTAAATGTTCCTCCCCTCCCCAAACGCCCTCACACCACACTTCTCCCAAGTGGGGTTCAGAGTTTACTGAGTGTCTGCACCTTGCTGGTGTCGGAGGGGCACCTGCCCCCACCCGAGGCAGAAGGACCGAGTGAGGGGCAGGCAGAGGCCTGGGCACCTCCCTGCTCCACCTGCGCCGGGGCTTGCAGAGGCAGCTCATTTTCTGTGCTTGGTCCAGTTGTCTCCATTAAACCCATCAAACCCTCAGGTCCCTGGGGGGGACATGCCTCCTAATTCCTTTTCAGCCAGTCTCTATCCAGGACTTGTATCCACTCGGCCACTGCGGCTGAATGTCCTGGAAGCCCCAAACCAAGTCTGAGCTTTCTCCCAGGACCTCCTCCCCTGGTTTGGCAACAGGGGTACTCAGCTCAAGCCCCTTAAAACAACTGCCTTAACTCCCCTCTGAGAATAAGGACGTGCACCCCAACTCTTAGTAAACTGTCCATTATGCAGCAAAACTGCCGACCACAGGATAGTAAACGAACGACTTGAGGCTCTCACCCGCCCCCAACCTCTAAATACAAACAGAAGCTGATGGGGGTGAGTGATAAGAGAAGAGCACTGTTTACAGTCCAGCTACAAAGCAGCCCTGGGAGTGGCAATGGAAGATGCGGTCGCTCATCCCAATTGGGGAGACAGCAAAAAACGCCCGAATGCATAAAAGGACACTTACTTGTCCGCACAGAATGAAATGTATATTGAGAACAGAAAAAAACCTCAAAGGAAATACAATATATCAAAATGACAGAATTGTCTTTATCAGAGTGATTAGGACAAGAACATTTTTTAAATATTCTATAATTTTCTAAATTACAGAATTATAGAATTTCTAAATTATTCTATGATTTAACCCTGTGGCACAGAGAACATATAGTCAGAGGCATCTGTTTACCAAGTATTTCAGCTGTGAACATGACAGGCTTACTTTGAAATAAAAAAGTTTTTCATTCTTTCCTCTGAGACAATTCACCAAGTCTCTAAGATGAAGAGTGAAATGGATTACTATTTTTTTTTAGTACCCACACGAAAGCAAACCAGACCATCAGCATCCCCTTGTCGGGAAAGAACAGACGCTATCGGGGGAACCAGGAGGGCTGCAGCGCCGGGCAGAGGCCCTGGGGAGAGGGGTGACTCCCAGGCACAAGCCCCTCGAACACAGAGGCTCAGGGGTCCCAGAAAAGGCCTGCCCACCGCTAGGCAAAGTAAGGGCCTCACTGAAAAGGCTGAACATCCTGCCCGGGCCTGTCTCACCCCCTGCGCCTGCCCAAACAGAAAGGCAATTTCTCTGCAGGTGGAGAAACATAAGGTCCTGGAAAAGATTCAGGGTGGAAATGCTTTTTCTGTGCGTGTGTGGGCGGGGTTAGCTTCAGTTCCCACCAGAAACACCGGGACTGTTGGATCAAGAACAATGACTTCATGAAGAAAACAGAAGAATTATTTTTCTCCCCCCAAATGAAGCTGAATCTCATGGTTCAATATTTTGCCAGGAAGGAAAAATAAATGCTGCCAAAAGTCAGGTGTCCACAGAATGACCTTCACGGGCTTTGAACGTCAGCGGCTGATGCAGAGAAATGAGAGAGAAACCCCAGAAAAGTTTAAGACAAACACCCTGAGGAGGTATCCAGGTATCCAGGAGGACAGCGATGCTCCTGGTTGCCAAGGTGACCAAGATGGTCCAGACAGCAAAGTGAGCCTTCCACAGAGTCAGAATAAAGCCACCGAGAAATGCCGCTATTGACCTACCTACACTCCCAAAGTTGGCGTTGTGGGTGGCCCAGCACACCTTTAGTCCTGGTCTGCAGGTATTCACAAAACATATACTATATACACTCTGCAGTGAGCTGAGAACTCAGCGTGGTGGAGACAGGGGGGTAGACAGTCGCAGCCCAGCACAGGGAGGTCTGGGAGGGCTTCCCAGAGGCGGCAGATTCTCAGCTGGGCTGTGGAGAATGCTTAGGAATCTAACAGGTCAAGGACAGAGCTGGGAAATATAACTGTCATGTATGCGCTGCAGCGAAAATCTTTCGTTACACTGAGCATCGAAGCGAACTATCCATACTCTGCATTTCCCACTAGGGTGCCCTTCCTCGTACAACCCCATCACCCAATCACCACCTGCCAGACTCTACCCGTCCTCCAAGGCTCAGCTAAAACACTGTCTCCCCCACGCAGTCACCTCATGCCTGTAATCACATGTGATTTTCTCTCCCCCGAACTCCTAATCTGCATCTGCCCCTTCTGTGGCCCTTTCTGCAACGTGCCTTGTCAATCAACTCCCCACTCGAGGTGGCTAAAAGCTGCTAATGGTGACAGGTGGGAAAATAAGACAGATCAGAAAATATTCCTCAAAACGTCTACTGAGTAAGATTTTAAAAAATCTCTCTTATGGAGGAGGTGTTTTCTCTACCTCTTCCACACCAACGAGGGAACCAAGTTCTGAAAACCAGCTGCTCTGCTCCCCAAGGCTGGTGGTTTCCATAAATGGAATATTGAATACAAATTTTAAAAAACATTCCAAAGTCAATTTGTAATGGTTTGAATATATCATGCTTTCCAACTGTAAAATCGCAAATGTGATAGTTTTCTTGAGCAAATGAAGCAAAACAAAGTAAACTTTAACTTCCTAAACTACAGAAGTGACGTCAGGCAGGAAAGGTCCCACACGTACCCCAGTGTTCCCAGTGTCTACTCCAGTGCTCTAGGAGAGGAGAGACGTCTAAACCCCACAGTGGTAGCACTTCCAGAAACCGCATGGCGCTAGCTGTGGTTCAGGCAAGAGAGATGCTCTTGGGGGAACCCACAGAGACACCCCTACACTCAGGAGGAACATTCCGCAGATCTCCTTTGCACATGTCACAACACTGATGCCCTCGATCCACACTGTCCATATGACACATCTCGAAGCCTCTGCCCTGGATTTGGCCAAGAGGGTCCCTGAATACATCTCAGCAACCTGTTGGCCAAACCAAAAACTGCCTGACAACCTGGCACTGGCAACCAACTAACCTCGCGCTCTGTTACTAGAAACACCCGGGCACAGAGAGGTTCCCGTCCCCTTTATCCTCCAACATTCACGCGGGGCGGCCAGGACGAGAAATATTAGCATTTCTGGTCTGAGGGAGCCGCAGCACAGTGTTGTTAATGGAGCCTAGTAGCAGCATCCAGAGCGAGCGCCAGGGCTGGACCCTCAGGTCTGGGTGGCTTCTCCCCAACACCCCCCGTAACACACCATCTCCCCATGCCCCAAACCAGGGTGCTTTTCACGGCAGAGGCCCACCCCATCCCTTCAACACTAACTGGTGACGCTCACAGCCTGCCACCCAGCCCAGGCATTCACGCACCCCACGGTGTCAGTCACCCCAGTGTGGGGCAACAAGGACCTGGCCCCAAAACCAAGAGCCACAACCACTCTCTAGGATCCTACAGCCGGAGCACAATTTTCTAATTTAGCCGCCGAGAGGAAAAGCAAGCAATGATTTATCCTCACTGCCTGCTCACGGCCAGGCCCACGTGCCTGTAATTCCAGCGGACGAGGGGCTCCCCGTCTCTGCCACCTTCCCTCCTGGACGGGGGCAGGGAGCCCTGGCGACATGAGCAGGCCATGAAGTGCTTTTACGTTAAGGGGCTGTCATGTTAAGCCGCCAATGGGTTCAATCTATCTGTTCCACCTCATTTCAATTAACCCTGGGGTCCCTGGGGCCTGAAATCAGCTCCAATCTGCACAAGCCCGGGGCACGGGCTCCCCTAATTAAGCCACACTATGTCTGAGTCCCCAGTGAGTTAAGGCCACCAACTCAGCCTATCGGAGGTTACCACATCATCAGAACCCCCTGCCACGGAACACTTCTTAGCTGCCTGCCCTCATGGCTGTGTTCAGAGAAACAAACATAAGCCCATTGTTTGTTCACAGCAAGAAAAACAAATATTTCCTCTGAGCTGACCCACGAGGAGGAGAACTGTCGGGAAGGAACACCTGGAAACTCAAACACCGCCACGGGAGGGCAAAGCCATTAATGCCTGCCTCTGCCTGTAACTTGCTGTGTGACCTCAAGCAAGACACCATCCCTCTCTGAGCCACACCCTCATCTATAACAGTCTCTTAGGGACTTTTGGCTCCTTCAGAAAAGAGAGGGAGTGGCTGGAAAAGGAGACACGTGCTGGCAAGAGGCGCACAGCACATCCTCACGCACGGACTCAGGGCTGCCAGCTCTGACACACGGGCAAGTGCACACGTGTCCAGGAGGAACTCGGGGAACCTGACAGGCACAGGATCGAGGACAGTCCAAGGGCTCCCAGGAGCGCCTGCCGCCTTCCCTTTAGGGCTATGTGAGGCCCGGGCTGCCCTGTGGGCAGCGCTGTCTCACCTATGCCAGGAAGTGCCTGTCCTGAGCCCCAGAAGCATGGGCAGGGCGTCTCCTCGGGCAAGTACCTCTGTCCGTTAATTGTGCCTTGGGAACTGTTTTGCAAGGTGCATGTGAGCCTGGCCAGCGGCAGCCAGAGCTGGGCTTTGGGGATGAACTTCTGCAGTGAGGCGTCCACAACACAGGTGCCGGAGGGCGGGGCCGGGCCCACCGTGGGCCGATGGGTGGACATACATCTTCGCACACAGATCCAGGAGGGCGGTGAGAATCCACATTTTAAAAGTGGAAGAGCCTCACAGATTACCTACAGAGCAGGGAAACTGAGGCCGGGCAGAAAACGATGGGGTGCAGCTCTAGATTCAGGTCTGGAAACCCAGGCCTCCTGGGAATCCGCCCTCGGGCTCTTTACACCACACTGAGGAGCCCGTGTCTACTCAACAGTGTCCATGAGGGCCTACACACACCAGGGCCACACTCCAGGTGTGGGTCCGGGGGGCGGAGAAGAAGAGCTTCGAGGACTGCGGGGGGGACCCCCGACCACACTTCAGCATCTGCAGTGGTTCTGGGCTGCCTGTCCTCTGTGCCCCTCCAGTCCGCCCCTCCTGGCTAAGACAGCGTCGGCACTGGGGCCGACACAAGACCACAATACGTGGCTGTGAGAGATCTTGCTACCGTGAATCAGTGGTTATCAAGCCCCTTTCTTTGAGCTTCTTGGCAAAGTCAGTATTTTTGCTGATGGTTAAGAGCAAGAAAGGGGCAGAGAAAGCACGCCCAGAGACGACGGCAGCTTGCGGGGTGGCGGGGACGAGATCGCCACCCACCAGCCCGTGGGTGTGGGGGTCCTGTGGGAGGACCTCACCAGTGGTGGCAGGACCACAGCACAGCACCGGCTCCACCGGAGCAAGGCTGCCTCACGTGCCCTCCAGCCGGGGGTGGCTCCAGCTGACTTCCTGGGCGGGCACCTTCCGCCCTGCGCACCCGCTGAACTCAGGGGGAGAGGCTTCGCCTTCTCCATCCCAGGAAGTGCCAGCCCAGGGGAACGTGGTGCCTTTCCACCCAGTGTCCCCCACCACTCACCCACCCAGGGCCTGCAGGCACCTGCCAGGGCAGGGCTGGGGCCACCCCACACCCGGCAGCCGTCCCCTGGCTGCCTGACAGTGCTGCTGTCAGTTCCTTCACTCCCAGGCGCAAGTCGGTGCAGGAGTGACAGAGGGTGCCTGGGAGCCGCCTGTGGCAGGTGGCAGCCCAGACCACTGCGGCCGGGGCCTATGAGGGCAGGAAAGGCAGGTGGGGGGACCTAGCCAGCCCACCACCCCACTCCCCAACCCTAACCAACCTCAGGGCGTGAGCCCACAGGACAAGGGACACCAATGGCCAGTGTCAGGCAGGCCTCCAAGTCCCTGTCCCCAGGGCAGGCGCCTGGAGGGCAGAGGGAGCTCCTCACGGGACAACTGCTCACTGTCTCTTCTGTCACCACACGCCTGGGCACTGCTGGCTGTCTGACGCTGCACTGGTTGGGAGGTGGAGGGTGTGGGGACGAGACCTCTGCCCTGAAATCTAGGACATGGATTCAGACAACGAGGACAAAGCCAGTGAGGACACTAAGGATGTGCACTATGGGGCCAGGCCCTGCCCTGGGGAGCTCGCCACCTGGGAAGGGGACAGTCCCACCAGCAAGTCCGGCACCCGAGCAGAGGGCTGGGAGACATCCGAGCTGGGGTATGACCCAGAAAGACTCTGAGGAGGTGGTGGCCGGGAGCTGAAATGGGAAAGGACGAGGAGCAGGCGCCGTGCAGGTAGGTGTGTGTGGCGGCCGTGCTGGTGCAGGGGGCGCTGGGAACACAGGCACAGGGAACCGCAGGAGGTGCCCCCACCTCGTGCCCCCCATGCAAGGGCAGAAGCGACACGCCCCACCGCAGTCCCAGGATGAAGGACAACTGAGAGCCAGATGTGCACAGAACCGCTGCTCCAGCAGTCTGGACCCAGCCTGCGCTTACCTAGACGGCAGCGGAAGCAGCTTTGGCGTCCCCTTGGCAGCTCCACTGCCAGCCTGGTGCTGCTGGGCCTCAGCTTCAACCCCGGCCAGGTGGGCAGGCATCACACCTCACCTACAGGCGACCGAGCACTGCACATGGCACGTCGTCAGGCCCCAGGAGGTGGTGGCCAAACCTGAGGCCTTCCCTATACTCCCGGTGGTGCTGGACGCTGCTCTCCATGGGCTTAGGGACGGCACCCCTCCCTGCTGCGTCCCAGGGCAGCTCTGTAGAGGCAACGCGGGAGGCCTACGGCCCCCTGAGAGCGGACCACAGAGGAAGACAGGCCACAGCTGCCTGCGTGTGCATGAGGAGGCCCATCCTGGAGAACACAGAGACCCTCCGCACCCATGAGCCCACCCCACACCCCCTTCCCTTCTCTACCACTCAGGGTCCAAGACCTGGAAGGAGGAAGAACTGAACATCTGCGAGTACCTTCTTCTCTCTAAAAAACACATACAGCTGCCTGAACCACCTCAGGCGGTCTGGACTCCCAAGGGCTGGTGGGGACACACTTGAGAACTCTAGTTCCAAGGGCAGGTCCGGCCCCGTGGGCAACCGTGCCATGGCTGATTCGCGTGCCTGCCTCGGGCGGAGTGGCGGAATCTGTGCGTGGGTGGATCGCAAAGGCTGGAGAAGTTCTCCAGGAGGTTCTCCAGGACGAATCTGCAGAGTGGCTAAATGGGTAGGGCTGTATTTCCACCTCCCTAGACCCCACTCGCCCTTCCAAAAAAGCTGTACAAGAAACCAACCCACAAACCAACAGTCGAGTAGCCATATTGTACAAACCAGTCACTTCTAGTTACAGGAGTCTGCAGCCAAAAATCAGACTTCATCTAGAGCAAAAAACTCTATTCTATCACCAAGACTTTATTCTATAGCAGGAAACTGGGGGAGGGCAACTCAAGACACAGTTGAAAAGCTGGAGAGGAGGAAGGTTAAGAAATGACAAGTTTGCAGTGACTAATATCTCAGCAGGAAGTGAAAATCTCAACAGATGTTATTAACATAGGGGCAGCTGTCCACGTTGCGGGGTGGGCAGGGGTTGGTGGTGGCTGGGACAGCCCAGCCTGTCCTTGGCCTACTCCCCACCTGACGCATCCCCCTGTCCTGCAACACTTACCTCCAATGCCTTCCCCTACCCAGAGTCTTCCTCAACCCCTTCACTGACAATAGTCACCTCCGCATCTGTGCCCCAGCCCCTCCCTCCCTCTCCCACCTAATCCCAGCACAGTGCACCTGTACCTAGCCTCTCCAGGGCAGGCGTGACCTTGGAATCCCCCCAGGGCTCTGTGTGTCACAACCCACAGCAAATGGCCACCAAGTGCTGGCCAAGCGGAAACGGCTGCAGGGAGAGGTGTCTGGTGAGAACAGAGGCTCCTGGGACCTTCAACTAAACACACCCTCACCCGTCTATACCGCAAAGAAAATTATTTTGAGCAGGGATCAGAGTGGCTAATAAAGCAGAAGCTGGGCTCATTTAAATCCTAACTCTGGAGGTGGGTCTGCGGTCAGGTCCACCAGCCAGCAGCTAACGCAAGACCCATTTCACCCACGGATTTTCCGATTGCTCGGGCAAATGAATATTTCACAGGTATGTACTAAAAAGAGAAATAAAGGAGTAGGACCATCGAGAGTGACAGAAAACAAAGCTATTACACAGAGGTGTCAAAAGAGGGCCCTCGATGAAGTGACGGGTGGGCAAAAGCAAATGACTGGCACAGACAACTGGTAGTGGCTCCCTGGAGTGCTGTGTTGAGAAGGATTCTGAGGCCAGTTCTGGGCTCAGAGGCAGAGGGAGCCAGGACTGACTAGTGATGTGGTCCTGAGCCAGGAACTGGGACCCGGTGGCACCCCCTTGTGCAACCCGGCGTGATAGGCATCGTAACACCTGTGTGGTCCAAAATGCTGGAGGCTGTGGACAAAGGACCAGAGATTCTCTTCATAGTTGTAACACTGTGGAGACTGGGCTTCCTCTGCTCACCAGTCTAGCTTCAAGTCTCCTTCCAGACTGTGGCTCCTGTGGGTGGCAATCGGGACCACCTCCCCGCCCCAGGGCCTGGTGCAGCAGGGGCTCAGTCATCAGTAGTCAAGTGAGCTGATGAAGGGCCACAAGGCCCAGGGTTATAGCGAGTGCAGTGTATGCGTGTGTGTGTGTGTGTGTGTGTGTGTGTGTGTGTGTGTGTGTGTGTGAGTGAGTGTCTATACTAAAAGACAGGGACAGAAACAATTAGACCGACTGGGCCCCTACTGTGTGAGGCTCTGATCTCAGGACAAAAAAAAAAAAAAAAAAAAGGCCTCTCCTTCCTTCCGTTCTTTTTCGTTAAAGTAGGGACAAGTTTCTTCAGACGTGGTAAGGTGGGTGTAAGGGAGGGCCACCAGAATCAAAGAACATTGTTGAAGAGGTAGGAAAATTAAGGCACAGAGACCCGCCCTGGCACCTGGTCCCAAGGCAGACCAGCTGCTCCGGTTTCCCCACAGGGCCAGCCGAGAGCCCACGCTTCGGGCAAATGAAGGTGCCCTCACCAGCTGTTCCTGTGCCCAAGCCCACCAGCAGGGCAGTCTGCGCCACCCCCATCTGGGTGGCAAGTAGACTCTTCCAGCCAAGCCAAAAGATGAGAGAAGACCCCATCCTTCACAGTAATGGAGCATCTTCCCTGTGCCAGACTCCTTCAGGGCAAAGGGCCGGGGCATGAACACCTCGCTCTGATCTAACGCTTTCCAAGTGGTGTCAGTCTTCTTGTGTTTGGTGGGGCAGGTGCTTTAACTGTGCCCATTATACAGAGGAATAAACTGAGATGTGGCAAAAAGGACATGGTTGGGGTCACATGGCCAGTATCAAGGCTGGGGCTGGAAATCTTGACTCCAACTCTGGAGTCCAGTGTGGCTGGGAGAAGAGGCATGAACCCACAGCGAGCCAACAGCCCGCAGCCCAATGTGTCCACAGAGGGGCCCTGTAGGCTGACATGGCCAGGAAAGGCCTCCCTGGTCGCTTGGCCGATGCCCCTGGCAGAGGCTGACGATAAACATGCCAGGCTTCCCCCTGTGCTCGCAGTGCCATCCAACACCTAAGTGCTTCTCTTAGAGCATCTGCACGTCCGGCTTGCAACGAGGGTTCTGTCTACACCTGCTTCCCCAACCTTGGCCGTGGTCCTCTGTGTTGTCTATACCCTTGAACTGCCTCGCTTTAGACCCATTCGTGTGTTCATTCGCTCACTCACCAAGCACTGAGCCCCCGGTCTCTTGGAGGCAGTGTGTCAGGAGTCTGGGGTGTGACGGTGACCAGGAGCAGAATGGACCCCGGCCCTGCCGGAATCAGGCTCACCGTGAGGGGGGCATCATCAACCACCCTCACTGGAGAGCTTGGAGTTGAGGATGTGGCTCTGGGGGGCACAGGGAGGCTCTAAGCAAACGTTTCCCGCATGAATGCAAAGCCTAGAAGGAACGCTGGGAAGCCGGCACTAGTCGTCCACCTCCCAGCCAGGAGGTAGAGAAGACAGACACAGAAGAGGCGGCTGTGCTGTCGGTGGCGAGGCCCAGGAGGTCCCCTGGGCAGTCCTTCCCATCAGAGCCAGGTGCCCCAGGTAAGGCAGTGGCAACCCCAGCATCGGCCTGGCCCCCGGCTGGCTGTTCATGGACACCCCAGGCCTGGGGTGTCCAATAGTCTCGCTGCCAAGCTGAGGTCAGCGTTCCAAAGTGACTGCCACGGCCCCACCACCCAGACCCAGGGAAGCCAGGCTAGACACCGGGCATCTTTACAGAGCTGCTCCAGGCAGGCTGGCCGCCACTACACTGCCCCCTGCGCTGCCATGGAGTGGCTCTCATCCTGCACCCACCAGGACACTGGTCTTCGTGAGAGGAGAAAAAATGAGGAGAAAGAGCAGCCATGATTAAGTGCCCTCCCCTGACAAACCCACCCATCCCACCTCGGGCTGCCGCTCTGCGCATTTGCTAGGGAGCAGAGGGCAGCCACTGAGGGCTGGCAGCATCAGGCCAGGATGAGGCACTGTCGGCAGGGGTGTCCTGGACATGCCTAAGTCCACTCCTGCATGGAGATGCCACTGCTCAGGGCAGGCCACGAGATGAGCTTACTCCCCCGTAATGGAGCTCCCACCTCGTGGTCTGCTGTGAAGATGACAGTTCATGCTAACGTGTGCAGCAGTGCGTGCTACTGAGTCACTGACAGTCTATGCCACTGAGCTCTGATGTCAGCGGGCAGGGTTATTAACTCCCTGAACCCGTGAGCAGATGGAGTTTGGGGGAGGGCGGGGGTAAGCAACGTGCCCAGGTCGGTGAGTGGAGCATGGGACCCAAGGCCAGCTCCTGGGCACCTGGATTTCATGCTAAATGCAGATGGTCCCAAGAAGTCCAGACACCAAGTCAAGGTTCTGCTGATGTTTAACCCACAGGGTTCGTAGTACAATCACTACGCACCCAGCAGTGCTAAGAACCATGGAAAGGTGGGTTACCAGACACATCCCTGAGAGTTACGTTCATCTGTGAGTTAACAAAGATCTGAAAGACAGCAACCTACACAAGATCCAAGTTTACTGGAAGACAGGCAGACCACAGCTGCCGTGAGAGCTCCCTGCCCAGGGTATTAGGGACCAGTCTCTGGTTGCCCCTCCAGGGAGGCTGGGACTTTAGCTGCTACCCTGCACTGCTGGAGGCAGGAAAGAGGAAGGGAGAAGGAAGGCTCGCTGCCACCTGTTTTTAGGAGGGCTTCCCAGAGGCAGCACGCAACCCTGCAACTTCTATTTCACATGGCCTGGCTGGGGGGAGGCTGCGGGTTCTTTAATTAAGGAAGGGGAGAGTGGCATGGAACCAGGCAGTAATCTGCCACATAAGAGGAGATAAAACATGACCTTTTGCCCTGTGGAGATTAGCATCTCATTAGAAAGATACACACACATGTGGAAATGATCAGCGGGTGAGGCCATACATAACAAGGCACTAATTGTGTGACACAGATAGGAAACAAGTAGTTAAGGAAGAGCAGAGCCCCAAGCTGCCCGAGGTCACCGCAGCCAGCAGGTGTCTGCAGTGGAGAGACACGAGCTGGAAGGCCAGGCGGTGATGAGAGCGCAGGGGGGAGGGTAACTATGGAAAAGCAGACCCCACCTCACCCCCAGTGAATGCCGGGACATCACAGCCTTTGCTAAACCAACTTGGGTTAATTATTAATCATAGCCCTCTGCTCCAGACACACATCTTTCATCCACACAGGGCCCACTTGCATGTAGTCAGTCAAACAATGTAATAACCACCTGCGAACCCACCACCCAGAACAAAGGCTGGGGCCTTGACAATAATCTACTGCTAACCAGATGGTGCCCCCAGCCAATCCCGCCTCCTCCCACCCAGGACACCTTAACCTGAATCGGAAGTACACATTCCTTGCTCCTTTCTGTATAGTTTTTATTGTATCTGCAAATATTTCTAGAGAGTAGATTCATTTTAGTTGTTTTTAACCTTATAAAACAGGAATAGTGCTATATGTGATCTCTGGGAGCAAGCTATTTTTAACCTAACATTTACGATATTGCCGGAATTCATCTACATCATTGCATGTTGCTGTAGTTAATTTGTTTGGACAGCTGTATAATATTCCACTGTGTGATCATGCGTTAGTGTATTCATCCCTTCTCCCACTGATGGGCATCTGGGCTGTTTCCAGGATTTTGTTATTGTGCATGGAAGTGCTGTGGACATTCTTGTACAAGTCCCCCAGAGTCCCTGTGCGGGAGTTTCTCTGGGGTATGCACTTCGGAACGAAATTAGCGTGGCTACAAGGTAAATGGATGTTGAGCTTTAGGCGTTAATGCCAGCCTGTTTTTCCAAAGTGAAGATGCCAATTTGCACTCCCACCAGCAGTGGATGAGCAACACTGGAGTTCACTGAGCGCTCCGATCCTTCCCCACCCTGTCATGTGAGTGTCCCCATCACAGACGCAAGCAGACCCATCATGACCCAGTATCATGAACTGGTGTGTGGAAGAGCCAGGTCTGGACCTGGAGCCAACCCGACGCTAAAACCCTGTGCTCCTGCCACCAACGCCTCCCACCCGACAGGGCCAGAAACCCCACGCGGCTCTTGCCGGAGGGGAGGCAGCCCTAGGAGGCCAAGGATGAGGCTGCAGTCGGAGGATTACATCAAGTGCACGCCTCTACCCAGTCAAGCTCAGGGTCAAGGGCTGAAAGACAGACACCCCCACCCCAGTCTGTGTATGACTAGGCCTTGGTCATCCAGGGCGCCTAGGGACCAGGCCCACAGATGTGCCACTGCAAGGTTTACTGCCCCTGATTCATGTGCGTCCTCGAGGCCGGCCACAGGAGCAGGACGGTGACGGTGCCCACACAGAGAATGGACTCTGGCGGCAGGCTTGCGTCCTTCCGCTCCCAGGGCAGCAGGCAGCGATGGCCTTCCCTGGCCAGGCCCGGGGCCCACAGCTGGCGCTCGGGTCTCCCCCTGGAGTTCCTCGTTCATTGCCCATTTCCAGAGAGTCTGCTTGAAGCCGACCCGAAAGAACTTGAACTCTGTCTCTGCCCTCAAAAGGTTTAGTTACTGGAAAAACAGGTTCACCCTGAGAACAGGATGAGAGGATTTTAGTAAAGCCAAGGGGATATCAAAATGGGGCAAAATCGCTGGGGACTGGACAAGCCCGCTGCGAGAAAGCACCCGCACACCGCAGCACGGGATTCTACAAGGACCCTCCTCCCGGCGTCTCCCCTTCTGGCTTCCCACATGGGATCCTGAGACAGTCAGGGTCCTTTCCCCACCTCACTGGTTTCTTCCTGTTTGTTTTGGTCTTCAAAGATGCTTAACACATGTTTGTCTAATAAAAGCAAAACTCACATTACTGTTTATACAAGAAACAAGTAAGCTTTGTAAAACTGAACAAGCCAAGATTCCGGCCATTCTGGGATGGCTGGATGTACTGCAATGTCTCAAAAACCTTACACAAAGCACCTCAGCACTCAATGAGGAGGAGGGGGAGGAAGAGGAGGAAGCAAAGTCCCAAGAACAAAGTGTCGGCGTAGGAGTCAGGCATGCATTTCTAAGCAGGCAAATGAGATCGATGGAGGAGCACCAAAAAAATTACGTGCAAACCAGTAAGTTTTCAGTAGAATCCTACAAACTTTAAGAACATTTTTATTGTGAAAAATCTCAAATGTAAACAAAAGGAGACAAAGGCACAGAGCCCATGTCCCCATCCCTCCAATTCAGCAATAAGCGAGATCTGTCTGCTTCATCCATCTTTTTCCACATCTGCTGTAAAACCAAGAATTTTAAAGCCAGCTCCAGCATCTTGTCATTCCACTTCTCCATCAGAACACACTGCTAAAGAATATTGGTGTTTTCTTACATAACCACAATTACATGCTTTAAAGTGTTTTTCCTCCCTATGTGCTTCTTAAAATGAAGGCCTCCGTATGTGCCTGGAGGTCAGCCCAGAAGGGGGAGAAGGGTGGAGGGATGACCACGGACAGAGAGGCGTGTTGGCGAGCGCTGCAGTCACAGGGCCTGGGGTGTGATTTGCACGCCCCGTGCGTGTAGGATTGTTTTCTCCCTTCCACGACTAAAACCACTAATGTGAAACTGCCCACCAATCCCAGCAACGGTGCAGTAGCATTGCTGGTGGGAAAAAAATCAAGCGACTCTTTTAAGTGCCAAAGTGATGCCCCCTCCTGCAAAACAAAACAAAACAAAAAGCCACAAACCGGGCTGTCAAGCCGTGTGTGCCTGTTTTAACCCGCTAGGAGCTACCGTCACTGGAAATGTCACACCCGCATCACTCAGGGGGTCCAGAGGAGACCTGGGTGGGCAGGAGGTAAAGGTGCAGGGGCTTTCCTCAGACAGGGTCTGAGTCTCCTGTCCCCCAGCTGGTCCTCTGAAGGAGACTATGACCCACCAGACCCACCACACGTCACCAAAGGGCCGTGCAGGGGACAAACTCCAAATCTCTAACAACCAGTGCACAGAGTACTGTGGCCGTGGCAGGTGTGACCAACCAGCTGGGAAACACTTGACTCTTTTGGGTTTAGGATTTTATCTTCTCTGCATTCTCTCCGACCATGAAGGTGCACATTCTTCCTGCTACTGAAGGAAAATGCTTTGAAAGCTGACGCACACACAGTTGAAGGTGGCAGCTTTTGCACTTTCTGCCCCAAGTGGCCAGCCTGGTTGTGAGACCCTGGAGGGGACAGCAGAACCGCCCTCTGTCCAAATCGGGCCTCTCCTGCAAGACCCCGCCCATTCCTCTCCCCTGTCCAAGCCCACCTCCCTCCGGGTTCCTCCACACTTTCTGAACAGCTCATTTTATCGCAACCAGTTGTATATTCTGTCCTCACTGTTTGGCACTGTCTCGTCTCTTTAGCTAGGATGATGCTTTGATGTCAGGGCCGCAGAAAGAGCACTGGGTTGAGAGGGCGAAGCCTTAGCTTCTAGTTCCAGCCTTACCAGTAAACACAGAGACAAGTCAATTTTTCTGGGCCTCAGTTTTTTTCATCTGTAAAATGAGGGATTACAAACACTGCCCCTGGAATGCTGCCTCCTCCCGCCTCCACGGCGGACATCGCTAACTGGCGAAGCTCTTTCCCGCACATCAGGGTCGGGGCTCCTGGCCCTTCTCGACACCGCGCTCTGCGCAGCCACAACCCATCAACCTGAGATTAAACCTATCTGCCACTCCCTGGACTAGATGTTTCTACCGCATCACAGCACCTTGGAGAAGATTACACAAACAGTGGGGACGCGATCCTTCTCCCCTTTATCTAGGCTCTGAATCCGCCTGCTTCGAGAGGAATGACAGCCTCTAAAGGGTTCTTCAAATTCAGGCCTGCACAAAGCCGTTCCATCTCCAGCCCAGCCTCTGCTTCTCTTCGTCCTGACGTATCCTGGTTGTGAACTCCTCCAGAGCAGGGACGACGTCTGTTCAACTCTCACCACTCCTCGGGGCCCAGGGCTGAGCCGGATCCATGGTGGGTCCTCCAGAAGCCACGCAGTGGGCAGGGCAGAGAGGACGCAGCGGAGGGAAAATACACAACCACCAAGGTTGGGGATGAAATAAAATCCGACCGCAGCCTAGAAGTGGGTACAGGCACCAGGAGATGCTCCCTGGGTCCCGTGGCCTCTCCAGACGCCTACGGAAAGTTCAAAGGCAGACCACGGCCTTCCTGGACACGTGGTGCAGACGCAGCTGCACCCTCCAGGCCCCGTCCACACACCCGTTTTTAAATCCTCTGCTTCGGCTCCCCTTGGGGCCCAGGTGTCATGAGTGCTCTTCAATACGCAGAGGCCCAGCCCCAGAAATCTGTCAAGCCCTGGTCTGTGACTGTCATTCTGATCACCCAAGAGGCCACAAGTGCCGAGGCCTGTCTGTCACTGTCCCTCCTACCACCCTCCAAGGCAGGGGTTGTTTTTCCCTCCCTGGCAGCCTCCTCTTGAAGCCAGGCCCTGCTGGCGGACCCCCGGCTCCATTCCTGTGCTGGTTCTCAGCACCTATCGGTCCAGGGCCTTCCTGCCAGACTGCAGCTCCCAGCCTTCTCCTAGAGCCACTTCTCCTTGTTGTCTGCCACAGACCTGGAGCCACGGAAGCTGTGCCCCGCAGGTGAATGAGTCACCTTGGGTCCTGGCTCTGCCAGGCCCAGAGCAGTCCCTTCCTCAGAAAGGCTCTTGTTCCAAGGAGTTGGCCCAAAGCCCAGCTGGTTGTGCTCCAGTGGGGGGTCCAGCCAGGAACCTCAGGGGCCATGAACGGCCCCAGGCATGACTGGCTTTGTTTCCACCAAACTGCCTGCCTTTGATCAGCCCTCCTCCCAACACCAAGGAAAGGGAAGGGCCTCCCTCCTTCTGCTTGAGCACCCAAGTGTTAAGGAGCCAGGAGGAAGGCTCGGTGGGGGAGGAGCTGAGGAGCCAGGGCTGATCTGCCTCCCCAGAGGTGACTTATTAAACCACCTCATCCTTGCTCACTGAGGATATTCCAGGAGGTATCAGTTTACTTTGCAAAACCAGTTCTTGCTGCTCAACAGTATGGGCTTGGTGAATGGCAGTGGGAAACCAGACACTCCTGGGAATGGCGCCATTCCTGGGGAAACGGAGCACTGGGGAAAGACACAAGCGCCCCCGCGGGTTACAAACCATTTTATTGTCGGCTATGTGCTGGGACAGAGAGCGGAGTCTCCCGTGAAGAGGATGTAGCGCAGTAATGCGATAGCCTCAAAAGAGATGAGGCCCATTTTTCTCACCGTGAGACAGAAACAGACTTATCTGTGTGCAAACCTGTCTGGTTAATGTGTGACACTGTGAAGCCTGCAGAAAGGCAGCGTCCCACTGTTTCCACTGTAAAGGCTGATTCTGCACCCAGTGCGAAGGGGCAGCCTTCTGGAGTGACACACACAGGTACCACGGCACACTGGTGCGCCTCAGAAGACAACCTCAGGGTAGCACATCTGGGTACCAGAGCACACTGGCGTATCCTGATTAGACATTTGGAGGACACCACAGCTGAGTCCAGAGAGCATGGTACACCCTGGGAATTCCAAGGGCACCTCACCTGGATAGCACAGCACACTGGTGCATCCTGGGAAGATGTTCCTAGGGTACCACAACTGAGTACCACAAAGACTGGTACATTCCGTAAGATTGACGTGAGAGTCAATGCATCCAAGCCACAGGATTCATCCAAAAATCCTCAGGTGGAAACTTTCACTATGGTGCTGTGAACCCCAGGCTGGCCCGGGAAGAGCAGGGAGGCCAGCCTATTCGCCCACCGCACACCTTGCTCGCCCATCTGCCACTCTCCTACGCTAGTGGCTGCTCCATGGCGCAGGGCCGGCTGACGAACGAGGCTTGTTGGTGTGGTGCTAACAAGCCCGGTGTGGTGCTGGACTCTGGGCTCTGTGTCCTCACTTCCCTCCCTGGTCACAGGCCCACTGGTGCACCCTTGGTCACTGGAGAAGCCCAGGGGAGGACATACGGCTGCTGCTGCTGCTGCCCCAAACCCTGCCCCTCAAACTCAGAGCATGGGGGTGGCTCTTAGGGCGCCATCCACCCAGCACCGAAGGACAATACAGTTCCTATCCTCTAAAGACAATGAACTTTTTCCTTTCTTGTTTTCTCTCAAAGCAACGTCTCCCTAGGAAGCAATGCAGTGCGATCCCTTAGATGACCGAGAGCCTTTTCCAATGCCCCACGTGGCGAAGCCAGCACACCAATCCTGTTCTGAGACAGACAGCACAGCGCCCTGGTTAGTTTTGCTTTGAGCTCTAGGCTTACAGGTCTGCAGCACCCCAAAGCCTCGGGAGCCCAGGTGCAAAGTGCCGTCTGCTGGCCCAGGGTTTCGCCTCAGAAGTCTACCAAGGGGTGCCAGCCGACCACAGTCAGGGCTCCACGTGCCTCTCCATCTCTCCCCCACGCCCAGAGTTCTCTAGCTGACAAGGACTTTAGTACGAAAAGTGCCACCATGGCTGTACTCCCCACCCACCACGCTCACCCCACCAGGCCTGGGGTCCACACCACCTCCAGTTCTGGCCGCGGCACCCAGGCACAGATCACAAAGGTGAGACTCAACATGGTGTCTTGCAACGTGCCCAGCCCTCGCAGGTGGGGTTTCCAGGCCCACTTTGTCCACAGAAATCCTGTCCCTGGAGAAGGGTTTCAGGCCACACGGTGGAGGGTGGCAGGGCCAGGTGCTGAAGCCAGAGCTGGGGCCCCTCCTGCTAGTTCAGGGTGTGCTGAACAGGAGGCTGAACATTCCAGAGTTTAAAAGCCTGTTTTTGTCCTGGGCAGGGTACAGGGCTCTCTGCCTCTGGCACATCTTCACCTCCTAGGAGAACTCCACGCACACGTTTATTTCAGAGGCCACACGGTAGAGGTGAAAACACTGGACCAGCAGCAGAAGCGCCTGGGTTCTGATGTCAGCCTCACACCCACTAGCTGCGTGTGACCCTGGGCAAGCCACTAAACGTCCCCAGGCCTCATTTCCTCAGCTGTAAAATGGGGATAATTCCCGAACCATCTACCCCATACTTTTTACAGATCCTCTGATGACTCAGTTCTCTCTCTCTCCTATGACGAACCTATAATTAAAAAAGCAGACGGCATACCCGTGCCAGAACAGCGCCAGCGCATATTTGTACATACGTGCACACACACACATCATCCTGCTTCGTGACCCTGCTCTGGGACTCCATTCTCGGGGCCAGTCTGTTTTCTGCCCATGCAGCCTGTGTGGTACACTTTAGACGTTCCGTCATGCCCACGACACAGCGTGGGGTGTCACTGTTCAAATGGGAGGGAAGCCCTGCCAATGCCATTAGAGGCCGGCACACTTCCTCCTCGTGCCCAGTGCTAGCACAATCCCAGGGCCTTGCTATCACAGGCTGTGAACCAGCCTGGCCCCACCTCAGGGGACTGTAACCAACTAAGGCATCTCTGCCACAAAAGGTAGCCAGAACCCACTATAATGAGCCGGGCCTGGGCATTCCCTACGACCAATACGAAAACGGTGGTGACTGTTAATATTTATGTACTAAGTGCCAGGCACCATTCTGAATATTTTAAATATATTGACTCATTTATCCTCATTCCAACCTTGTTGTGATTTGCATTTTATAGACGAGGAAACTGAGGCACAAAGATGCAGAGTGACTAGGCCACGGTGATACCAGCTTTTGATGCAATTGTTCACATCCAAAATGCACAGCCCCTTACACAAGGACTTGTTCTAGGGGAAAAAAAATCAACCACAGGGTTCTAAACACAAAATTTTTATGCAAAGATTATTTATTTATTTATATTTGCTTATTTATTTTACCTCAAAATATTAAGGCGGCACAAATGTTTCTGTTACATGGATACCTTGTACAATGTTAAGTCCGGGCTTTTAATGTGCCCATCACCAGGATAGTGTTCACTGTACCTGAGAGGTAAGTTTTTAACCCCTCAGCCCCTTCCTGTCTCTCCTGTTCTTGGTTTCCAATGACCTTAATATCTCTTTGTACCAGTGTGTGCCCAAGGATTAGCTACCAATTATTAGAGAGTACATGTGGTGGTTATTTTTCATTCCTGAGATACTTCACTTAGAATAATGGATTCCAGTTCCACCTAAGCTGCTACAAAAGACATTTCATTCCTTTTTTATGGTTGAGTAGGACTCCATAGTGTGTACATAGGCCACATTTTCTGAATCCACTCATGAACTGATGGGCACTCACGTTGATTCCACATCTCTGTAATTGTGAATTGTGTTGCAATAAACATTCAAGAATAGGTGTCTTCTTGATAAAATGTCTTCTTTTCCTGTAGGTAGATACTCAGTAATGAGACCGCTGGATTGAATGGAAAGGTCTATATTTATTTCTTTGAGGAAGTTCCATATTATTTTCTATAGAGGCTGTATTATTAATAATTTGTAGTCCCACCAACAGTGTTAATAGGTGCTCCTAACTCTCTACATCTATGTCAGCATTTGTTGTTTTTTGATTTTTTAATAATAGCCATTCTGACAGGGGTAAGTTGGTATCTCATTGTGGTTTTAACTTGCATTTCCCTGATGATTAGTGATGTAGAGCATTTTTTCACATATTTGCTGGTCATTTGTCTATCTCCTTTTGAAAAACTTCCATTCATGTTTTTTGCCCACTTTTTAATGGTGGTGTTTTTTTTTTCTTACTGATTTGAGTTATTTAAAGATTCTGAATATTAGCCCTTTATTGGATATATATAGTTTGTGAATATTTTCTCCCATTCTGTAGGTTGTCCATTTAGTCTGTTGATTATTTCCTTTGCTATGCAGAAGCTTTTTAATTTAATTCTTATTAATTTATTTTTGTTGCTGCTGTATTTGCCTTTGGGGTCTTAGTCATCAATTCTTTGCCTAGGCTGATATCTAGAAGAATTTTTCCTATGCTTTCTTTGAGAATTTTTATGGTTTCGTGCCTTACATTTAAGTCTTTTATCCATCTTGAATTAATTTTTATATATGGTGAGAAGTAGGGGTACTGTTTCATTCTTTCGCAAGTGGCTATCCAGTTTTTCCAGTACCATTTACTGAATAGGTTTCCTTTCCCCAGTGTCTATAGTTACTTGCTTTGCTGAAAATCAGCTGGTTGTAGGCAAATGGTTTTATTTCTGGGTGCTCTATTCTGTTCCAGTGGTCTGTGTCTTTACCCTTATACCAGTACCATGCTATTCATATTTTAGTTACTGTAGCCTTGCAGTATGTTTTGAAGTCAGGTAACGTAATGCCTCCAGATTTGTTCTTTTTGCTTAAGATTGCTTTGGCTCTTTGGGCTCTTTATTAGTTTCAAATGAAGCACAGAATTATCTTTTTCTAGATCTGTGAGATATGATGTTGGCATTTTGATGAAGATTGTGTTCAGTCTTTAAATCATTTTGGGCAGTATGGACATTTTAACGATGTTGATTTACCAATCCATGAGCATGGGATGTTTTTCCATTTGTTCTGTTATCTATGATTTCTCTCATCAGTGTTTTGCACTCCTTGTAGAGATCTTTTACCTTCTCGGTTAAGTATATTCCCAAGTATTTTACTTTCTTTGTAGCTATTGTAAATGGCATTGAGTCCTTGAGTTGACCCTCAGCTTAACTGTTATTAGTAGATAGAAATACTACTGATTTGTGTACACAGATTCTGTAACCTGGGACTTTGCTGAATTTATCAATTCTAGAAGTCCTCTGGTAGAATCTTAGGATTTTCTAGATACAAGATCATATCATCAGCAAACAGGGATAGTTTGATCTCGTCTTTCTCCATTTGGATGCCCTTTATTTCTTTCTTTGGCCTGGTTGCTCTGGCTAGGACTTCTAGTGTTACGTTGAATAGAAGTGGTGACAGAGGGCACCTTTCTTGTTCTAGTTCTTAGGGTGAATGCTTTCAACTCTTCCCCATTCAGCACGATGCTGGCTGTGGGTCTGTTATATATGGCTTTTATAATGTTGAGTTATGTTCCTTCTATGTCTAGTTTATTGAGGGTTTTTACCACAAAAGGGTGCTGGATTTTATCAAATTATTCTTCTGTATTTATTGAGATGATTATGTGGCCGTTGTTTTTGCTTGTGTTTATGTGGTGAATCACGTTTATTAATTTGTGTATGTTGAACCACCATCACATTCCTGGAATGAAACCCACTTAATCATAAATTATTGTGCTGAATTTAGTTTGCTAATATTTTATTGAGGATTTTTGCATCAATGTTCACAAGGGATATTAGTTTGTAGTGGTTTTTTTTTTGTGTGTGTGTCCCTTCCTGGCTTTGGTATCAACGTGATACTGGCTTCATGGAATGAGTCAGGGAGGATTCCCTCCTTCTTGAGGTTATGGAATAATTTCTGTAGGATAAACACCAGTTCTTCCTTGTAGGTGTGGTAGAATTTGGCTGGTCCCAGGCTTTTTTTTGGTTTGGAGATTTTTTTATTACTGTTTCAATCTTGCTGCTCATTATTGATCTGTTTAAGATTCCTATTTCTTCTTGATTTAGGCTTGGGAGGTAATGTGTTTCCAGGAATTTATCCACTTCCTCTAGGTTTTCTAGTTTGTGTGCACAGAAGTTCTTGTACCAGTATTCATGGATGATATTTTATATTTCTGCAGTATCAGTTGAAATGTCTCTTTTTCCATTTCTGATTGAGCTTATTTCAGTGCTTTCTCTTCTATTTCTGGTCCATCTTGCTAGCGGCCTTTTGATTTGGTTTATCTTTTCAAAGAACCAACTTTTTGTTTCATTGATTCTTTGCATTGCTTTTTGGTTTCCAGTTCATTTAGTTCTGCACTGAGCTTTGTTATTTCTTTTCTTTTGCTGGCTTTGGGTTTGGTTTGCTCTTCTTTTTCTAGTTCCTTGAGATGTGACATTAGGTTGTTAATTTGTCATCTTTTTGATGTAGGCATTTAAGGCCACAGCCTTAACTTTTCCCTTGGGACTGCTTTCACTGCATCCCACAGATTTTGATAGTTGTGTATTTTTTGTCTTTCACTTCAAGGAATCTTTTGATTTCCATCTTAATTTCATCATTGATCCAACGATCATTCAGCAGCAAGTTAATTTTCATGACTTTGTGCAGATTTGAGTGTTTCTCTTAGAATTGATTTCCAGTTTTATTCCACTGTAGTCTGAGAAGATACATGGTTATGATTTTGATTTTTCTGAATTTGTTCAGACTTACTTTGTGGCCTAAGATGATCAATCTTGGAGAATGCCCCATGTGCTGATGAGAAGATTGTATATTCAGTAGTGTTTGGGTAGAATGTTTTATAAATATCTGTTAGGTTCATTTGTTCTAGAGTCCCACTTAAGTCCAGTGGTTATTGAATGATTTTCTGCTTTGATGATCTGGCCAGCTCTGTCGGTGGGGTTCAATGACCATCTTGTTTCTGGATATCTGAATCTCTGGCAATACCAGCGAAGCTTTCCTCAGTAATTTCCTTGAATAGGTTTTCCACGCTTTTTGCTTTTTCTTCTCTCTTGGGGATACCTATAATTCATAATATTAGTTCACATAGTCTCACATTTCTCTCAGTGATTGTACATTCTTCTTTATTCTTTTTTCTGCATCTCTGATCAACTGGGGTAGTTTGACAGTCTTGGCTTCAAGCTCTGAGATTCCTTCTTCTGGTTGGTCTTCTAGCCTGTTGAAGCTTTCTGCTGCATTTTGAAATTACCGAAATTACTCTTTCATTTTCTTAAGTTCTACTTAATAGTATTCTTTCTTATGTAGTCTAGCTCTTTAGCAACTTTTTCGTTTGTTTTTTGTTTTTGTGTTAATGTCCTGAAATATCTGGCTTCTTTGTGTTGGTTTTCAACTCTCTCTTCAATCCCATTTATCTTGTTTGCCATCCATAGTGCGAATTTCATTTCTGAAATTCGCAATATGGTTTCCTTTTGGTTGGGGTCCATTACTGTAGAGCCACTATGATCCCTTGGCAGTGTCGAACTAGCTTGTTCTTTCATGTTGACCAAGTTCTTCTGTTTTTTCTTCTCCTCTGAAACCCCTTCTCTCAGCTCAGGGCAGGTGGATTTGCATCACATCTGTTCTCCTTTGCTGGGAGCTCTCCTACTTACTAGGCAGAAAGTGAGGTCCCTAGACGGTGCTTTTGTGACCTACTCTGGAGGACAGACCCAGCAGGGGAAGAGCAGGTGCACCGAGAGCCTGTCGTGTGGCTGTTCTGCATCCTCCAGTTCCCCTGTGATTGCCACAGTCCAAACTGGTGCTGAATGGTCTTCCTGTGCAGTGGTGGGCTGTTTCCCAGGCTGCTGCTGGAAGCTCGGGCTGAGAACTGGGCAAGCCCCTCTCCGTGGAGGCTGGCGTTATGGGAGATTGCTCTGCCTGGGTCTCCCCAAGGTGGTGACAGCAGCAGCTGGGCAAGGCTATCTAGGCAGTGATCACGGGTGTCAGGGCTGCAGGCATTTGCTCCAACCAGGTCCAGGTACGATGGGGGCTTGAGAGTAGCAGATCCCTGGCATAGCACTGGACAGCAGGGGCGGTTCCTGCCAGGCAGCCAGTGGGAGCCAAGGGGGCAGGGCCATGGGTTCTGGTAGCAGCACTGGGACCTCAGGGGTAAAACTATGGGGCCCAGCAGCACTGGTGCCTCATGGGCAGGGCCGCAGGGCCCAGTGGCAGTGTTGGAGCCTCAGGGGCAGGGCCACAGGGTCAAACAGCAGCATGGGAACTGTGGGGACAGCAAGGGCAGAGCCATGGGGCAGGGCGGCAGCACTAGAGCCTCGGGGGCAGAGCCGCAGGGTGCGGTGGCACCAAGGGGTCAGAGATGCAGGGCCAGATGACAGCAAAGGGACCGTGGGGGCAGGGCTCCTCAGGTGGCATCCCTGGCACCAAATTCCCCATATAGGGCAGGGGTGCTTAGCTCCCAGTCACAGGAGAGTGTGTGCTCTCCCTGCTCCTCCCCAGCCCGGGCAATGCAGAACAGCTGCAGTAAAGGAGCCCTGCGCAGAGCAGGCACCGTGGACCAGAGAGCTCAGAACGGCATCAGTTGCAGCAACCCAGGAAAGGAAGCCAGCAGGTCCCTGCTGTGCCCACTCTCGGGTGCAGTGTGGCTGCACAGACTCCAAGCAGCTCCCTGATGAGTCAGAGGTCTGCAGTATGGGGCTGGGGGGCCCTCACAGCTTGGGTCTCATTGTCTTCGGGGAGTAGGGATCCCCAGAGCTCTCTCCTCCTGTCCTTCCCCACGTGTGGATGCCTCCTGCAGGTACCTTCCAGTCTTGCTGAGTGGATCACCGTCTCCCTCTCCTCCACTCTGAATGTCACTTCTCTGATGATTCATGATGCTCTTTCCAAGAAGGCCCATGTGTAGGTGGGCAACTGTTCCATCCTCTCCTTGAGAATGGCATGTGTGGGCTGCCTCTAGTCCGCCCTCTTCTCTGATGGCACTGAGCACATCACACTGATGAGTAAGTATGATCTGAGCATATGGAAACTGGAGACAACATGTGTCATGTTCACAAAAAGAATGACACTTTGCAGAGCGCCTTTACAGTTTCCACCACGGGGTTTGCTCACAGCGAGCTCAGACAACGCACTCAAGATAATTTAATTCCTCTGCGGAATTTGCAGAGAGTTCCAACTCCCAAGCTGGTGAAGTGTGCCCCTGGCCAAGTGACGTTCCTGCACCTCTTGGCTCAGTTCCTACAAACACAGAACCTCTAAGGGTTGCCATGGAGGGTGCCAAGCACACAGTAGGCGCTCAGGGGAGGCAGCACCTTCTCAGATGCAGCCAGCGGAGATGAGTGGAGACGGGGCGGGAGCATCCAGGCTTTCTGCAATAGCCTTTCAACACAGAAGGGGCACAAAGGGGCCAGAGGCACCTGACACTCTGGAACAACCTCTCTGGATAGGTGAAGCTTAAAACATAAGATAATTTTGTCAGATAACAACAAAACCAGGGCCAATAAACCCAGGCCTAGGAAAAACTTCCAAGGTCATTAACACCAGGGCTCATTTTCTAGCCTCGCTGGGGGCTTTAGGCCAGTCAGGTTCAAAGGTGCTTTGCGAACAAGGTGAGCCGCCTAGAAGGTGTACGTGTGTGTCTTCTGCTTCCATACCGCCACACTCTCCTGGACGTCGTGTTGAGATGACCAGGCAGAGGAGGCCATGCAGGGCTGGCAAACTGGCTCAGATGACAATCATGGCTCCACTGCGTCTTCTTCCAAGGCCCAGCCACCTGTGCAGCACAGTAGGAACCATACACACAGTCTAGCCAAAACCCTTCCCAGGAAGGTGCTGACGACTGCCGCCTATGAGAACCCCCTTTCTATCTCCCCCAGGTTTCCAAAGCCAGATGCAAACGGAAAACCCAAACTCTCATGCCTGCTAGGTTAGGCGCTGCACAAAGGCCCTGGGAAGTGACTGGAACAGGCAAGAGGAGCACAAGCAAACTGTCGCCCTCCAGGGGTTTCCACAAGGCTTTACGCTGCCACGGGAACATTCCTGGCTGATGTCAGACAGCAGGAGAGGAGGGGAGGAAGCCTGAGGGACAAGCACAGGGACCTCAGGTCCTGGACTCAGCTCCGGCTGCAGGGAGGGACGAAAACCACTTACTGGCCTGTGTTTCAGTTTCCCTGCTTGCTAAAGGAGGAGCGGGCTGGACAGGCTCAGCGGGTCTTAACTGTGGCTGCACATCAGAAATATCTCACCAGAAGAGAGCTGTCCAATAATAACCAATCCAGGTCCACCTGGGCCTGTTAAGTGAGACTGGGGTGTGTCAGGAGTGGGGTCCAGGCAATGCATTTCCAGGGCCCCGCAGTGGTTGTGCTGCGCAGCTGGGGGTGCGCGCCATCGCACAGGGCGATTCAAGTCCCTTCAAGCTTTAACCTTCTCTGCTGCCAGACAGCAGAACCGCACACCCTCAGGACTTGCTCTGAAACCACCCCCATTACAGTCACCACTGGAGTCTCAAGAACACAGAGGAACAGTCATCAAGCCTCAGGGATATCCCTGAGGCATGCCTCAGCCAGCAAGTGGGAGCATATGGGGGTGTTAAGTGAGCCCTAACCAACGTACAACCAGATTTCTGTCATCCGTCACGTGGGAGCTGAGTTCCAGCCCTGCTATTAACTCAGCCAAGCTCCCCACCTCACCCCAAGTAAAAGGAGAGCTGCCCCTTGCAGCTCTGGGCTGCCCTAGCCCAGCTTTCCAAGGCCCTGAACTCTGAGGCCCAGGTAGGTACTAGGTAGTGCCTGCTCTGGAAACATCCCAGGCTAAAGTGTCCACCGTAGCAACTCCAGACCTGGCTGAGGGCCCCGCTTTTCCTGGGAGACACGAGCTATAGCAGAGCTACACGAGCAGACGAGGACGGCGTCAGCCACGCAGGGCTTAACTCAGATGCTCACGGTAAGCCTCAAACCCGTGTGTAAACAAGAAGTACACGTGGTGAGCTGTCAGCCACTTGAGCAACAAAGAAAATGTCTAAAAAAGGACCGAAACACTCAAACACGTGATGTTTCAACCAAATAAAGACTGGGATCTGTTCTAACAGTGGGCCGTGACTCAGGCACACTTGGGGAGAGGGATGTGTACTCCTCCTTCCTGGGGCTGGTGGAAGGACTTCCCCGGGTATTAATAGCCCTCAGCTGTCCCCACGGAAGCCACAGACTCCCTTCCCAGGGAAGGGCCGGGCCCAGCAGGACAGTGAACCATGAACCACTTTAACGTGCTGAGGTGGCAGGATGGGGAGTGAATATCTGTCTTCTCTCTTTTCACACGGTTTTATTCAGATGCCTATCATGTAAGTGACAAAAATAGGAAGGACAAAATAAAGCCCCCACGTTCCTGGTTCTCATCGGCCCAAGGCAGGACATCAGCCTGGATGCCAGCCCAGCAGTAGGTCCAAGTAAAACCAAGGTACACAGGGAACATCTTGTCCCCCACCTGAACGAGGGTCAAATTAGTTTGTCTCCGGGTCTAACTGGCCCCTACGGGCTCAGCAGCTCACAGCCAAGCGCAGTGGGGTGTTTACAAGCCACGCAGGCGGACATAAGGTGAGAAAGAAAAAATGACCCCTTTCCACGCTTCCTCCAAGTCCAGATGCTAAAGGAGAAGGAAGGGTTGTGTGGCCTGACCTCTGTTCCGCCCTCCTCCTGGCCCTCCCTGGCTCCCCCAGGGGAAAGTCACCAACTACTCTTCTAGATGTGATTCTAAGTTCAAAGCTGAAATCACTGACCTGGAGCCAGAAGCCTTCAAGAGGAGAGGGATGCTTCCGCGTCTGACAGCTTAATCCTGCTTGATTTGAGCATGAACTTCTAAAAAGTCTCCCTAACTTAGGACTATCCATGATCGACAGGAATATCTTAGCTGCCGGGGCTGAAGAGAAACTGCTTCACTGTAGAAAACCCCTATGCTGACTCCAAGTAAAAAAGGTTTTTCCTTTTAAAAAAACAAAAAAACAGAAGGCTGGGCACGGTGGCTCACGCCTGTAATCTTAGGACTTTCGGAGGCTGGGATGGGAGGACTGCTTAAGGCTAGGAGTTTGAGATCAGCCTGAGCAACATAAGCGAGACCGCATCTCCACAAAAAAATAGAAAAATTAGCTGAGTGTGGTGGTGCACACCTGTAGTCCCAGCTACTTGGGAGGCTGAGGCAGGAGGATCGCTTGAACCCAGGAGTTTGAGGCTGCAGTGAGCTACGGTTGTACCAATGTACTCCAGCCCAGGTAACAGAGCAAGACCCTGTCTCAGAAATAAAAAAAAAAAAAGGAAAAAGAAAAGAAAGAAAGAAAAGATATACTGTCAGATCCTGCTTAACTAGCCATGGTTACTTAGTCCCCCAGGCGGGTCAGAGAGACGCCACTTCTAAGGCTGGAGCCAGGGTTTCAAGCCCCTGTGAGCGACATCACACGCGTTCTTATTAGACGCCCATTTCACTCTTTGAAGCATATTTGAGCACAGCATCTGGCACACAGCCACGTGTTCCACAAAAACCTTCCGTCCTCTTAACTTACGCTTTTGGCATTTCCATCTCATTATCAGACTCGAGAGGGCAGGGACCCATCTCGCTCAGTGCAACACGGAAAGGGCCCCGTGCTCTGTGCTAAATGAAGAAAACACAAGCTGGCACCTCAGAGGCACCTGTATCCTTAAAGCCTCCACTGCAGAGAACCCCTGTGAGGCAGAGGTTGCCCCGGGGCGCTCCCCATCCAATCTCCCAGTTTTCTGATTGCCCATTCCAAATCGGTTCTACTGGACATCAGGGGGCAAAGCCCAGAAGCAACCCGCTGTGTCCTCTCGGTGATGGTCCCAAAGTCACCTTCCACATACCATATGCAAAAAACCAACAGCTGGTCTCATTTTATTTCAGGATTCCCAGGGCCTAAGTGAGTTAACAAGGAAATAAAACAAAACCAAAACACCAGAAATTTCCAAAGTCCAGAGAATGGGGTAACATAGCCTGAACTCCCATCACCTGTCAGAACCAGAGTGGAGGAAACAGGAGCCACGGGAAAGAAAGGACGTGGGTTCGGTCCTCTGGCTCTGCCACTTACTGTTTTAAGATCTTGGACTTTGTGACAAGGTCCTCAGTTTCTCTGTGCTTCCTCATCTTTGAGACGGGAATAAATGCCATCCCGTGAAGGTGAAGGCTGCACGAGGAAGGTATGTAAGGGCTCCTGGCGGCAGCCCCTGAAGCCCGCCACCTTGAACACCAAGCACTTAACACAACAGCAGTCACAAGACGGAATGTTCTGGAAGCCTCGGAAACTAACCTATCCATTAGGTACCTGTGTGTTGGGCCTCAGCTCGACCCTGGACACAGGTCTTTCAGTCTACCATCATCCTCACTGTGCAAACCCTCTCGCTGCAAAAAACCCCACTGGGCTCCCTGCTTTTTTTCTTCAATTGTGATAAAATATCCGTACCCTAAAACTTAGCATTTTAACCCTTTTTAAGTGTACAGTCCATGGCATTAAGTACATTTACACTGTTGTGCAACCCTCAGCACCATCCACTTCTAGAATTATTTTCGTCTTGCAAAACTGAAACTCTGTAGTCACAATAACTCCCTGCATCCCTTGCTTTTTAAGTCAGATGATTTCTAAAATCAGGCAGCTTCCTAAAGACTCAAAGTTAAATATTCATGAGTGTACTACATTCCTTTTTCTTGTTCTTAAAGTTTTTGCTCTGGAGTTGGAAGTCTAGTTACCCCTCATACTTTCTAAACTCTTTCTAATCACATCTGAACACACTCTTGGATTTCAAAGTCACATCCTCAGTTTACCTCCTCACTCCACTTGGCTGCTCCAGACCCTGCAGCGTGGCAGCCACCAGGGCCACCACTTCAGCTGCTCCCGGCTGACTCTGTTCCCACCGGCACAGCCATCTCCAGGGGCTCTAGCTCTCCCCTCCTGAGACTGTGCTTAGGAGGGGTCCAAACACACCCAGGAACTTACGTGACCCATAAACTTTGGCATCCGTCACCCCTTCCTACCACATCCCTCCCCTAAAATCCCCAACCCAGTAAATCTGGAGGTGAAGGTCGGCTGTGGACATGGAGCTCCCGGGTCCTGACATCAGTCTCCCAGAGCAGGAGAGGAACCTCAATTAGTCAGTACTAGAGGAGGAGAATCCTTTCAAAGGGAAAAAAGGAAGGAGGAAGGCTTCACTGGTCACATTCCAGTGTGTTTAAGAAGGCTGTTCGAGTTTAAAGGGACGAGATCAAAAGGCCTGTCAAAGTGGCTTTGCCTTTAGAAATCAATTTATCTCGTCTTCTGAACCCCAGAGTCGATACCAATCCAGAGTTTCCATCAGGCGAAGCATAAAAGGAGGAATATTTTAAAGTCCACGCCGGCCCATTCCATAAACCTGCCCCTGGGAGTTCTGCCACTGCTTCCAGAAAGTGCCAGCTCCCAGGGCCACGCCACAGGAACGCAAGCAAAGCTCAGCAGGCGTCAGGGTGGCCCTGCAGCCAGCACCTGCGGTGCCAACCAGGAGCGGCACAGCCGCCAGGGCTACCGCCCAGAGGAAGTCCACACACCTGGGAGGACACGGAGAAAGCAAGTCAGAGCGGAGGGGTGTCACGATGGCAATAAGGAAAGTAATTAAACCTGGTTCAGACAGTCTTCGTGGGCTCCACGGAGGCGGACACAGGGAAGGTGCTGGGGCAGGAGAAACTGCAAAGCCAGGACGTGGGCGGTGGAGGCGGGAAGCAGCCTGGAGGGGTCTGGTATTAGCCACAGCGCGCGGGAGTACGCCACTTGTACACTCTCTGACCTACACAACCCAGGGAGGTGAGTCCAGCTATTACCCCCAATTGACAAGGGAGGAAACAGCTTGGCCCCAGGTCACGCCAGCACCAGGGCGGCGGGGAATTGACTCCTGAGCAGGGAGGAGACGACACACCCAGCTGCCTGCTATTTTGTTTGCAAGACAGTTGGGGGCATCCCCCCAAGAACCACAGGTGGAGGGACAGATGAGGAAGAGATGGCCTGGGTGAATTTTACCTCCCCAAGGAAGAAACAAGGGTAAAATCAGGAGACGAAAGAGGAGGGACAGATCTGAGCACGTCTGTCTGGCCAGGTGACCCAAACCTCAGCCCCTATCTGGTTTCCTCTGAAGGTCTGGGCAACCTGTTTGGGATTAACTGCCCAAGGTTATCAAAACAGCCCAGACTTATGAGAAATCACCAGCTCTTTCTTTTGGCATCTAAGCTTGGGGATATTTACCTCTGCAACTTAGTCCATTCCCATGTGAAAAATTCAACTTTGCAAGTTCTACTCTACGAAACCCGAAAGCCACAAACTCTCCCCCTAAAAGCGGGGAGCTAGGAAACCAACTGAGCACAGAAAGTGCCAAAACTGCTCCAGAGCCTTCGGGAGCCACAAGTGCACACTTTAAAAGGATGTAAGTCTGACTCACTAGACAAGAAGATGAGCTTGTTTGGTTACTAAGCTTTGGAAAGGAGGCAAAAAATTTGTTTTTAAAATTTTAAAGTCATTAAACCTAAACCTTAGAAAGCTCAGGGGAGCCAAGCTGGCTAGACAAGGTTGAAAACAATCAATTTAATTTCCACCCCCCAGGGACTGGGCCTCCCGGTACCTGACATATGGCATTTCCATCAACAAAGCACACACCACATGAAAAGCCTACAGGTCTGCGTGAAGACAGCAGGGGACCCGGTAAGCGCAGGACTCAAAGGCTCCAGCCTCCCCCCATCGCACCTCCATCCCGGTTTGCCCCCACTTACCCCCAGTTAGGGCCCGGGTCCCTGCTGTGTGCCAGGGACAGTAAGGAAGGGAGACCCCTGACCTCCAATCAGTCAACAGTCTAGAAAGGGCAATGGGTCAGGGGCCTCGCTAGGGTCATTTTAGCCTAGAAACAGGACTCCCGGCCCCAGCCCGGTCAATACCCAGCACAATACCACATTCCCTGAATGTAACGGCTCAGTCTCTGAATTATTTAGTCCACTGAGTTGCGGCTTATATCGTTATGTATCTTGTCATTAACGCTGACAGGAGACACGTTTCCACGCCGGTGCAGCGCGAGACAAACTGAAGAAGAGTCAGTGCCTGCGTTTAAGGAATTTCCTTACCGGTGGGGGACAAAATCGTGAGGCTCCCCTCGGTGAGACAGCATGAGGAAGTCGCTCAGCACGCCGCACGCACACAGGAAGCTTAAAATGCAAAGATCACACAGGAGAACAACGCGTAGGCAAGAGACAAGCACACATGTGCACACGTGTTAGACTAATCCAAGTGACTCAGAGAGCATTACTCCTGGACGGGCCCCGTGATAATCCGCTCAGTAACAAACGAACTCGGCGTGGTGGGGGTGGGGAGACAGGCTGCCCCCCACCCTCTGCCAGACGGGTGGGCACCTATCGTCCCCGTCCTGCCTGAGACCTCACAGGGCTCTTACTGAACCCTCCCTACACCCTCCCGGGCAGGCACTATTAATATCCCTCCTTTCCAGATAAGAAAGACTCTCAGAGATGAAGTAACTTGCCCAAGGCCACTAATCTGAGGGGTAAGCTCAAAGAAACCCACTATAGCCAACCTTGTGTCTCTACAGATGGTGAGGTTTGTGGTTACTTTTCTTACTCTTTCTGTTTTTATTTGGACTCATGTCTCCTGTCTCCCAAGTCCTCCACCTACAAGAAACTGTGCCCCCTCCGCCTGCAGAATACAGGCTAACAAGAGCTTCCCGCCACGACGTGAGCTACCGCTATTACTGTTGACTGATTCAAAAACCTTTCTGTTATTCCATTTGAGCCTCACCAACAATCTGTAAGGTAATTACTCTCCAGATTTTTACAGGTGAGGTTAAATGAGGCACCCTAAGTCGCACTGCTAGGAACAGGGACACACGGTTCTAGACCTGCAAGAGTTAAACGACCCCAGCTGACAGAGCAGTGGAGCTCTCCCTCATTCCTGCCCTCCCACCTCCCATCCCACCTTGTAACCAAAGAGACCACCCCGCAGAGCTAGCTCATCCACTTGCACCAGGCAGAGGCTAATCTCCTGGTACCTCCAGCTGAGAAAGCAAACCTGGCCGCTCTGTCCCCAGCCCGGCGCTCTGTCCCCAGCCTGGCGGGCAGGGCAGTCCCAGCTGCAACTAATGGAAGCCACAGGCGACTTCTCTCTGGAGCTGCACTGCGCCCATCTCTTCCTGCGGAGAGTACCCCTATATTTGGACTACCACCCTTGGACCCTAAAACTGCTGAAAACTCAATCCCAAACCAATAGAACCACTCCCTGCAGTGTACACACAGCAGCCTCCACTCTCTACCTTCTGAAACCTCGACCTCCCCCCAAGACATCACCGACACACTCAGAATTCACTGATACAGGGTGTGGCCTCTTCACCCTCCACAGTCCTTGGCTGAACCCACCAATTTCAGCTAAGCACTTCCTCCCTCAACCTTCCTCCCATTACTAGAAAAGCGAGACCAAAATTGTATCATGAAGGACCAAGGCCCCGAATGCCGCGGCAAAGCAGCAGAAAAATCTCTGCCTTTCCAAAAAGAACAGTTGAATAACAAAAACTGTTACTAGCCCTGGATGGGAGCCACGCAGCCGGCTTTTACGGAGAGGCAAAGCTTGCCTGGGCACGTTCTCCAGAGACTCCTTCTGACAAACCAGTTATAACATCAAACATGCTAATCTTGGCATTTAACACCAAAACCCAAGGCGTAGAAGAGAATCTTTTTTCTCTCTTTTTAAAATCGAGAAATCCATTTCCCTCCTTTTTGTCACAAAAGGAGCTGTACCTCTCAGCATGCCCTGGCTGGCTGGTGTTTAGGACACTGCCCTGCACCAAGCTGCGTTTCTAACCTTCATTCATTCCGGCTTCGCTTGCGGCTCACAACACTGGACACCCACAGCACGGTTTTCAACAGGAGCTGAGCCAGACCCAGCTAGAAATGACGCCGATGAGGACCCACGACCAGGAAGCACAGCTCACTCCCGGCCCTTGTGCACTTACCGTGCATGGTTTCACTGTAATTCTGGGGAAGCACAAACTCAGAACTCCTGCCCTGTGATCGGGTGACCACTCAGCTCACCCCCAACAGCCTGGCTGCTCACGTGCGTGCACTGCACGTCCCACGACAGCCTCAAAAACACAACTCTTTTTAAACAAATGGCTATGAAGTAAGAGAAAGCTGAGCAGAAGGTGAAAAAGTCAATCCTTGACATGGTGAGAGGACAGAGGAAGGCGAGGAGCAGGGAGAAAGCGCAGATCTGCGAGCAAAGGACGTGAGCAGGGTTTTGGGGACTGTGCTGAGTCAGCAGACCAGAGCGAGGCGGCAGCCACAGGGGTCTGGGTGGCACCCGCAACACCTGGGAGCAAAAGGTAAGACTTCCGAGCCAAGAGCTCCCTGCCTCCCATTAAGGCCAAGGAAAGTCGAAGGGAAACCCCCAGCAATTCAGGGTCTGGAGGAGGAGCCCCCAGACACCAGCAAGACCGTGTCTACGCACGTGCGCGCGTGCACACACACACACATACGCAAACACACATACACACTCTCTGTCCTTCTCTCTCTCTCTCTGCCCCCTCCCCTGCCCAATCTCGCTGTCCTGGCCAAACTCCAACTCTGCTAATTACATCAGACCCACTTTTCACCCTCCACACCCCCTGCCATTAGCCCTGAATCTCTGCTTCCTGCCCCTCTAGGGGGTGAGGGGTGAAGTCTGAGGCCAGCTGCTCTCTCCTTTCCACCTTCTGCCCAACCGCAGAAGTTTCAGAGGTGCCTGAAGCAACCCAGTCCCTTCCTCTGGGGCTCCGGGCTGGTGTGAAGCCTGAGTGACAAGGGGGGCCCCGTCGGAGGTGGCACTCCCAGCCTGGCACACCACGAGGCTCCCACCCGACTGTGCCTGCGGATCCTGCAGGCCCCTCGCACACAGCGGTTATCCCCTACATGATTCTGGGAAGCTTAGTTTTTAGAAAAAAGCTTCTCCAAGCAGCCAACAATCAAGAAAACTTGCAGCTTTCTGGGGCTGTTCCTTCATCTGTAAAATGGGGCCAGCAATTTCTTCCTCAGGATGCTGACATAACGGTGGAAAAGGACCAGGCTCTAAGGCTCCCAGCACAGGCGCTCGGTGAAGTCTACACTCCCTCGGGTGATCTCTCGGCCTTTTGATTTGGGCACGGATTTGAGTCCCAAAGTTTCTGGCTGCTATTCAATATTTTTTTTTTTTTTTTTTGTGACAGAGTCTCACTCTGTTGCCCTGGCTAGAGTGAGTGCCGTGGCGTCAACCTAGGTCACAGCAACCTCACACTCCTGGGCTCAAGCAATCCTTCTGCCTCAGCCTCTCAGCCTCCTGAGTAGCTGGGACTACAGGCATGCGCCACCATGTCCGGCTAATTTTTTCTATATATTTTTAGTTGTCTG
>CAUYSK010047752.1:0-38130 GCA_963575035.1 Avahi laniger
ATCTCATCATCTATTGTTTTGGGACTTTTTGATAAAAGCCGTTCTCCTTGGGGTTAGGTGATATCTCATTGTGGTTTTGATTTGCATTTCTCTATTAGTGAGGTTGAGCATTTTTTCATATGTTTATTGGCCATTAGTCTACCTTCTTTTGAAAGCTTCTGTTCATGTCTTTTGCCCACTTTTTAATGGGGTGGTTTGATTTTTTTTCTTGCTGATTTGAGTTCTTTGTAGATTCTGGTTATTAGTCCTTTATCAAATGTATAGCATGCGAATATTTTCTCCCATTTTGTATGGTGTCTATTTGCCTGTTGGTTGATTCCTTGGCTGTGCAGAAGCTTTTTAATTTAATCTAGTCCCATTTATTTATTTTTGTTGTTGCTGTGATTGCCCTTGGTGTCTTTTTCATAAATTCTTCGCCTAGGCCGATATCCAGAAGAGTTTTTCCAACATTTTCTTCTAGAATTCTTATGGTTTCATGACTTAAATTTAAATGTTATCCATCTTGAATTAATTTTTATAAGTGGAGAGAGATCCTGATTCAATTTTCTACATGTAGTTATACAATTTTCCCAGCACCATTTTTTGAATAGGGATTCTTTTCTCCAGTGTATATTGCTGTCTACTTTGTCAAAGATCCGATGGCAGTATGTGGATGGTTTTATATCTGAGTTCTCTGTTCTGTTCCATTGGTCTATGTCTCTATTTTTATGTCAGTACCATGCTGTTTTGGTTAATATAGCCTTGTAGTATAGCTTAAAATCTGGTAAAGTGATGCCTCTAGATTTGTTCCTTTTGCTCAAGATTGCTTTGGCTATTCAGGCTCTTTTCTGGTTCCAAACAAAGTGTAGAATTATGTTTTCCAGATCTGCTAAAAATGACTTTGGTATTTTAATGGGGATTGCACTGAATCTGTAAATCACTTTGGGTAGTATGGACATTTTAACAATGTTGATTCTGCTGAACCATGAGCATGGTATGTTTTTCCATTTGTTTACACCATCTGCAATTTCCTTTCTCAGTGATTTGTAGTTCTCTTTGTAGAGATCTTTCACCTAAATATATTCTGTATTATCTAAATTATATAAGTATTTTATAATCTAAGTTTTAATTTTTATTAAATATGCTTAATTATTATCTCTTTCTTGGAAAATAGTTTGGGAAAATTGTGTGCTAACTCAAAAGGCACTAATACCACTTTGTAATTATCCTTACTTGAAGAGTGTAGCTAAATTTTACATAACTACTACCAATTAACTACTACTATAAAAGTAATAAAAAATGAGATTATTTAGATCGGGGTAGACAAATACATCCTGCAGACCAAATCTGGCCCATCACCTATTTTTATATGGGGCGTGACCTAAGAATGTTCTTACATTGACAAATGGTTGAAAAAGAATCAAAAGAATAATATTTTTTGATGTGAAAATTATATGACATCTATTATATATCAATTATAAAAATGTAAAAAAAGAAAACTATGAAATTTGAGTTTCAGGGTACATAAAGTTTTATTGAACCATACCATGCTCATTTATTTACATATTGTCTATGGCTGCTTTCTTGATACAACAGCAGAGTTGAGTGGTTGCAATACAGACTGAATGTGACTCATCACTTCACACTGCTTCTTGGCACACTACAAATCACAGTGACATGCTTGTAACTCAGTAGCATTTTGAGTGCCATGTGTATCACCAACCCACAACATTTTATTTTATTATTTTTATTACCAGTGTGTATCCATCATGTCAAAACAAGAAAAGTGGACTTTACTGTGCTTTCAAGGCACAGTGTGGTATGAATTATTTTGATACTGAATTAGATAACAGAGCACCTATAGCTTAGCTGGAAGAATAAAATAGACATTGACATTACCCAACAATTCACTCTTCACAGTAAAACTCATAGGCAAGCAACTGTCAGAAAAATTAGAAAATTAAGATGGAAATACCTCATCAAAGCAAAATTTCTTCACAAAATGAAAACGAGGCTGCAACCAAAGTAAGTCTCCAAGTGACTGATTTGTTAGCCAAGTAAGGAAAGCCACATACTGATGGTGAGTTAATCATGTTTGAGTGCAGCAGCTAAAGAAATGTGTCCAGAGAAAATAAACTTGTTTAAGCCTCTTGGCCTTTTGGCAAGAACAGTTGCTCAAAGAGTTAAGGACATTGGGAACAACATCAATAGTCAATTACAAAGGTAAATGATTCTGAGTGGTTCTTTGACTCTTAATGAATTGACTGATGTTAATTAATACTACTCAATTCTTATTTATTTGAGGCATTAATGCCAAGTTTGAAGTGACTGAAAGTTTAGCCTCTGAATACTCCATGGAACAACTGTGGGTGAATATTTTCAAAGAAGTTGAGAAAACACTAATTCTGTAATTCTGTACAACCTAAAGTGGAATCTGCTAAAATGTGTTATCACTGATAATGGTAACGAATGTGTGCAGCAAATAAAGGGCTTAGTTTGACAAATTTACAAGGCTCAAAAAAATGTAAGGAGTTTATATTTATATGCCTATGTTTATTCACTATATTATTCATCAGCAAGTACCCTGCAGAAATATTTGAATCTACCATGTGTTACTGATCCAGTACTGCTAGTGGTAAACTTTTCTTTCTTGACTTTAACCATCCTCAATTCTTTGAATTTTGTCAGAAATTGAAGCTGATTATCCTGACTTGTTTGATTTGCTTAGCAATTATAAAATTTGATTGTAATTTTTTTGAGCTGGGGGCCAAGACTGAAATTTTTCTTAACAGAGAACTACTCTTAAACACCTTTCTGGAACACGGAATGGCTTTGGAAGTTAGCTTTTGCTGAAAACTTGATAATATTTCTTAAAGAATTCACCCTAAGATTATAAAGCAAAAAAACTTTAACATGAAAGATACTGTGGTAAAGTCATTTCAATAACATTTGAATCATAATATCTTACTTTATACATTTTCCCTACTATCAAAAATTAAAACAAGAAACAAGATTTCTATTCTCACAAATTAGCAGTGGATGTATTTTCTGAATTTAGCATTTTTGGGGACCTTGTTGCAAGTGCAAAGGAAATTTCCCTATTTCAAAATCTGTTTAACTGTAGTTGAGGAGATTCCACCTAATCTTCAGTTGGTACTGATTAATGTGCTATGTAATGACATGCTAAAATGCAAATATCAAAGGGAGAATCTAATAGAATTTTACAAATGCTTTCCAAGTGATGAATGTGCTCAGTTAATAGTATATACTCTTAATTGATACTAGTACCTGTGTGAAAAGACATTTTTAGATATGAAATATATAAAATCTCATTACCATTAATGTTAATGGTTACTGATAGTTAATGATAACCATTAACAGGTGACCATTTACAATTGATCATTTACACTTACTTATCCCCAATTAAAGGCAATATTATTCCCCCCAAAAAAAGCATTACAAAAATTATATTTTGAATTTTGTCAATAAAAACAAATTGTGGCAACTGGTTTTAGCTCATTATGTAAGTACCTTTATAACTATATAACATCCTTGATTTCTCCTGTTAGCCCACAAAGCCTAAAATATTTACTATCTGGCCCTACAGAAAAGGTTTGAGGACCCCTAATCTAGACCATTAATTATAAATTCAATGCCTTCAGAAGGCCAGGCATGGTGGCTCACGCCTGTAATCCTAGCACCCTGGGAGGACAAGACAGGAGGATTGCTTGAGCTCAGCAGTTCAAGACAAACCTGAGCAAGAGCCTGTCTCTACTAAAAATAGAAAAATTAGCTGGGCATCTTGGTAATGTAAATAAATGAAGGCAATAAATGGTAAGAAGTATGAGTGAATTCAGTTAATTGTTGTCATTAGGTTATTTTTCACCATTCTGTTTGAATTGGTGCCCTCATTCCTTATTTAAAGGCATTTAAACTCAAATTGTTTTGAAACTCAGCCCAACTGCTGGGTTGAGTACATTGATGTGCTAGGTTATGAAGTATGTGTACAAATGATGTTCTTATTCATACATGTAAAGTGGTAAGACTTGCTTACATTTAGTCACCCCTTAGACAAAATATGCAATATATAATTGTAAAGAAAACAGAATCCCTAAATGTTTCTATTAACATTTTAACTCCTCCCCTCTTTTCCCTCAGAGTGAATGATAAGTGAACATGTGATTATATAATTATTTAAATCTAGACCCATCCTAAACTTTTAGATGTGATACCTAATAAATGAATTCTTGATGAATCTACTAGAAAATGACAGCTGGAAAGTTCATTAGATATAATTTTTAATTTTATTAACTTTTTGACAAAAAAGGTGTCACGTTAAAATGATTATCTGACCATCTGTTGACAGCCTAAAGATAGTTTTGAAGGGAAGTTTAGATAAAATATTTATTGAATCAAATTAAAGAATACTAAGTAATAATGCCTCCTAATTAGGATGTGAATGCATTCTGTACCGTTAATATCTGTTAAAAGGGAGTGTAGTTATTAGTAAAATCATCTACATAATGAATTTCTCAGAACTTCTCTCCAGATATCAACAAGATCATTTAGCTGACGTCATTTATATCATAAAAGATATAGATACTTGATCTCTAAAACGTCCTGGAAGTCTTATTAAGTTTGACTACTCAGACCTACTTTTAACACAGCTGTTGTTTGACAGTCATCTCAAGAGCATGGACTCTGGAGTCTCACTGCTTGAGTTCAAATCCCAGCTCTGTTATTTTTAAGTTGTAGGACTCTTGGCAAGTTACCTAACCTCTATGCCTCAGCTCCCCCATATGTTAAAATGGTGGAAATAATAGTAGCACTATTGTAAGGATTAGGTGATACACAAAAAAAGCACGAGGCATAGTGCCTGGCACATAGGTAATACAGTAGTTGTAAACTATTATTAATATTTCTGTACTAGTGTTGTAAATTGTTAAAAGGGTTAATTCATGTAGATGAAAGACTTGTATAGCCTTTGTCTCTGAGAGGAAATCATTCAGAGGATAGCAGATAAGCACATCAATTTAGAACATTTCTGTTATTTGGTGAATTCAGTGAATTACTGTCATTAGATTATTTTTTGCCATTCTGTTTGATCTAATAAGTCAGTTAACAACTTCTAAATTTGGCCTATTGAACATAGTACAGCAATAGCAAGTATAAAATATTTATAAATGTATAAAGGTTTTAGAACTTATTTGCCAAACCAGATACATGCAATTTCCACAACAAGGTAGGCTCAAAACAAGTCTTGAAAGCCTTTGAAATGTTTTATTAATTAGTTCATTCTCTTTTAAACATATTATGCAAGATACTAAGAATAAGTAATAGTGTTTCTTTTTAAAAGAGTGGATACCTTATTTTTGCAATTGGATGCCACAAAGCCTTAACCGTAAATTCAATGTTCTCACTATTTGAACAGATTTATAGATTGTATTTAAGAAATACTAATCCTCAATTGGGAAATGTCTAATGGATATATGGAATAGAATATGCAGCCTGGTAGAGTATAGATAGAACTGGACTTCAATTTAAAAAACAAAAACAAAAAAGAACCTGTGTTCTAATTCTGGCTTTTTACTAACTTGGGTATATGATCTCTGCCTATTCAATTACTCAATGCTTTGGTTTTCTCATTTATCAAAGACAGAAGTATTGTAAAGATGAAGATGTATTCCTGAAATTAATACCTGTTTATTAGTAAAATAAGATGGGTTGTTACATATGGATATTCCACCTTAATATAGCCACAAGTCTTATTTCACATAACTTTCTATCCATAAAACTAACATCTGTTGTAATGGAGATTTGATAGGAAATCCTTTAATTTCCTTGAGAAACTATGTCCCATATCCAATGGTCTATATGTGACAGACTCGTATAAGACTGAGATGGTAGAAATATCATCCTATCCACATTCAAACTCTTTAAGCAAAACACTGGGTACAATAAAAGCCTTTGAAGTTTAAACAGAAAACTACATCAGAGTCTACAATTTACACATAGGGAAATATTACTTAAAATGTACCTTTTTCAGTCTCCAAGTTTTCATCATAAAATGAGCTCACATTGGAGGTGAAAGGTGTCATTTAAGTATTAAATTTTATTAACTTACTTCTTTGAATTTATCATTAAAGCAGGTTAATGCTGTGCTCTGTTTTATCCTGAGTATGGCTCACAGCTGGGAAATATAACACCTTGATCAAGGTTTGCCTCACTTTCCACTGTTCAAAACAGTCATTGAGTCCTTAATACTGAGGGAATGACATTATCACAGGTCAGGTTTTACTTGCCACAACCTGCTGGTTGAAGGAAATATATTCACTTGTCTGGGCTAGTATTAAGAAGACATTAGGAAAAAAAGAGATCATTTTATGAGAAGAAATAATAGATTTGGATATTAACACTAAATGTTGTAATCAAAATGGCATTTTAAAATGTGTTCAAGTAAAACATTGTAATAAGAGAAAAACCACAAAACTTAATATAAAGTCTAGCTTTATTTTTAAAAAGATTTTACAAGTCTGTCAACCTTAAACATACATAGGTGAATTATTTATTCCTCTCTTCCATCAGATGAGGCTTACTGCATCAATCTTTCTCAGAAAAATATAAGTAAAAAATATTTTTTACAAACATGTATTCCCCATATTACTCAGTTTAGTTCTGAAATTTTCTCTTTATAAATACTTCAACATAGCTACTATTGGTAGTACTGTTCTGTGCAGCTGCATATGACTATAATTTTACAAGTCTGCTTTACTTTTGCTGGCTCCCTGGTTCAGCTCCAAGGACCAAATCTTATAAACAGAAGTAAACGTTAACTGGGCTGCCAGAAAAGCCCACTGAACGCATCCTGTAGTGCTCTGTGACAAGCAAGAGAAGAAGTATAGCCTCCAGCAAGGTCCTGGGGAGAGGCAGCTCTGACATGGTTTAAATACCTAAAACAAAACAAAACAAAACAAAAAAAGTATCGCATTGATACAGAAAGCACATACAAATTGGTAACATTTTAAAAAGCAATAGTAAAAGCGACTCAAACTTTAAAGAGAAATTCTGAGATTAAAATGTTCTGACTTTTATAAATGGATTATTATCATTCAAAAGGAAACATGCCAACTGTACATAGAGTGCCTAAACTAGTACTAAATTACAAAGCAAATTATAGTAAGGTCTGAAAACAGTTGAAAGAGGTTTCAAAAATAATACTTGCTACTAAAATTTTCATTGTTTCACAATTTTCAGGGCTGATTTATTTTACTGGCTGTTGCTTGAGCACCTAACTAATGTTCTCCTGCCTGGTGTATACTTAATAAATATACAATTTCATAATAATATTGTATTACTAGTATTTTTACATAAATATGTTTTAAAGCAAATCCCTAAATACCTAAACAAATGGGGAGGGGAGAAAACATGCTAGTTTCTTCAAAATTACTTCAATATTGCAAAAATATATTGTCTCCTCTCTTGCAGGAAAAGAAATCTTAGAAATTACATGCCCAAGAAATCTGAGACTGACCCTGAATTCAAGATAATGTATGAAATAGTAAATACAGAAAAGTCTTTTGATCTCAAAAGACAGTGTAACAGACACAGTTTTTCCTCAATCACACATAGTCTTTTTAGCATTTAAAACTCTCTACTTTAACAAAAATAGACAAAACAAAGGACAATCCTAGCCAAAGGAGGGAATTTGTTAGCATGACTACCAACACCACTGGAAACAAATACTCCCAACTTTGCTTTAATGCCTAGTTTAAGAAACTACATTGTTTCTTTAAGTCTCAGGAAGTAAAGGAGCTTCACCCACCTTAGAATTATGGGTATGGCAAATGAATAAATCAGGTACCAGAACATTTTAATAACTTGGAACCTTTCCCACTCATTCATTCAAACTTCCTGTGTGTCAAGATCTTAATGCATGAGCAACTTATTACTTCTAACATAATAATAAGTCTGTTTTTCATTTGTATCCATTTTTAATAAACTTGTGTAATTAACACATATATGGCAACATAAGAATCTAAATAGAAAAATTGGTCAAAGTAAGAGGCAGGCTAAGCTCCTGGAATTGGCTATAATTTATTCACACTGCCACAAATCAAGGTGCTAACTCAGTTCTTTGCTTCTCTGCCAAGGAGGAAAGGGGAAAAGGGAAGGAGAAAGGGAATTAATATTTATTGAGCAACAACCTAAAAATTTTTTGACAGTGCATTTATAGCAGTAAGACATATTTGAGCACACATCTCTGAAACTTGTATACTTATTTATTAATTATATACATAGAATACTCATATATTTTATATACAATATATAATTATATACATACAATACTAATATAGTAAATATAAAACAAAATATAAAGGATAAAATAAAAATATTTAAATAAAAGTTCTAATATTTTCTCCCTATAACCCATCTTACATACATGCATCCTACTTTGGAGACTACTGATATTAGTCATTGTCAAACTCTTGATAGAACCTTAGGTCCCGCAAGATTTAAATAGGGATTCACCTTACCTACCACATGGTGATAAAGTTATTTGCTTATTACCTCCCAGGACACAATAAAATGTCATCTGTTAAGATTCTGATGCATAAGAAATAAGGTAAGTGTTAAGTCACCTCAGAAAGTCTGAAAATTAACCTGGCCTCACTAAGAATTCAATAACTATCATACAAATAAGTGAGTAATATTTTTACAGGTAATTTGAAAATGAAATGTTTCATTTCTGATATAAGTTTTCAGCTAATTTTTATCCACACACCAGATGATGTTGTATCACCCTTTCCTTTCTTCAGATGCTAGAAAGGAAAGCATAGTCTTAGCTTCAATGGATGTCCACTCACAGCAAAATTCAAGCACCACAGTAGAATGTTTGTCAACCTTAAGAAGCCAACTATCGTAAATGAGAATGGATTTTCATAGCTGTAAAACAAACCACTGTGCAACTAACTGTTTTGATTCATCACATTTCGGTACAGCTTGCTTCTGGGAAAGTTGAGTCATACCATTTCTGGCTTGGCCATTCGAGCATAAACTTGTAGTGTGCACACAGCTTTTTATATGTTATCCTGAGAAACCTGAAACAGCTGCGCTGCTGGCAGGAAAACACAGGACCACCAGTAAAATATCCAAAACAGTTGCATCTTTTAACTTATGACTGTGGACTGTTTCCATAAAGAGTATATAAAGCAGTTCAGTTTTTATAGGTAGAATGTAATAAACAGTCATACTCACTGATGCCATAAATGTGTAAAAAGAGTTTATCTAAAATGATTAATTAGTGTTTGAAAATAGTATTTCTTGAACATAGTCATAATCCAGAGCAATGAGCAAATATTTTTAAATTTGAGTTATTAATGCTAAGTTGTACAATTCTCACTGCCAAAATCAAGTCAATTAAAATTTCTTTGCATAGCATTGAAGAAAATGCACTTCCCTTCTAGCAATCATTTACATTAAACATGTCTGTGAGTATAAGTCTTTAAGAGTCCTGCTTATTTACATTGCTGTTTTTGATCTCTAGGGCTGCACAAAACCATTACTGTTAAGTATCTCAAAATATTTTCACCATAGTAACCTACATTAATTCTAATTAAAAAAAATGAAACAAAGTTCATTCCTGTTATTCAATTGTGGGCTTTTATTTTCTAGATATCTTAACTCAATGTTCTTAAACCCTTTAATTATTGTGGTGTGCCAAAGTATTTTAAAGGATCTGCCACACTGAAACCACACAATGAGAATTTAGTGTTTTGCCTACTTTTTCACATTAATCCACATCTGTGTTGTTTTAATTCTTTCATGACCATTACAAGTACATCACTGAATAGGATTCCTGGGGTTTCTGGCAGAGGTCAGTATCATTTCATGTATACCTTTATACAACAGAATGAGGAAGAAGTCTTAGCCAAATTTATTTCCAAAAGTCAAGCTCAGTTGGGTTTTGGAGCCTGGAGGTAATTGCTCTATTTATCCAATCCTAGGACACTATTCCTGCTTTTCATGGGTTTATTTTAAATATGTGTAAATCTTATAAGCAGGAAAGTAAAAAAGAGGTTTGCTTATTTTGGTATCTATACCTTATTTTACCAAAAGCAGAACAACTCAAAGATTTAAAAAATCATACCTTTGATTATTTTCTTAATAAGGCTTAAAAATATGTTTTCAAAAGCACGTCTAAGATAATTCTTATAACAAAGGGCATCTTACACCCTAATTTATGCTCTGTTTAAAATTACCTTCCTTTTCTATCAAAATCCCTTTCGAACAGACCTTGGAGAAGGGGGAGGGAAAAGGAGCAGTGGATCCTTACAGGGGAGTAAGACAGGATTAAGCATTAGAAAACCACTCCTGAAGGTTTGTTCCTGAACATTGATTTCCTACACTGTCATTTTCTTCTGTTACATTTATTTAGCAGCTTTTACTCCCAAAGAAGGTGGTATAATTTACATTTAGCTTCAGAAAGACTTCATTTTCTCAGTTCTTTAACATGAGAGTGCCTCTGAGATTACTTTTTTACTATTTCCCTTCCTTTAAAAGCCCTATATTGACCATCTGGCTGAAGTCTTGGACTCAGCTCATTTTAGGGCTATTCAACAACGCTTTGGGTTCTCTCTCAGCTAGGGGCAGAGGGCAGGGGCTGTCACTCAAGACCAAGAGGCAGCAGCACTCTTTCCCTCAGTCATAACCTATTCATGATAACCTTTGAGACACACTGGCTCCAGAGAATCAAGAAATCTCAGAATTTAAACTGAAATGAAAATGTGAAGTTCATATTAGGTTCATTCCCCCAAATTACCAGGCCCTATGGAGAGTTAAAAACTTGGACTGGTTTAAACTAAGAAAGGTAGTGAACTCTAGAGACTAAGACTTTCTTTTTACAAGGTGGCCCATTTGAAGTTTGCATTTAACGCCATCATGCATTAACCAGACAAGTCCCAAACAGATCTGTGTCCAGCCTACAAAATTTAAATCTAACTGTCATTAAGAGAGATCAGTCAGCTGATCTCAGCTGTCATGACCAAGAGCTCTTGCAGGAAGTTCAGCCAAAGCTATAAAGGATTTACATTAACAATCTGAAGTCTATCTCAATGGGATTTAAAAACAACCAGAGCAATAGTGTGCTCTGACAACTACCACTAAAAAGCAAAAACATTCTGAAAACTAAGGCTTGTGCTTAGATGTCCTAACCTAATCAGAATGATAGACAAACTGTTTATAGAGAGGATGGATAATCATATATTCTAAGGTAAACAGGAAAAGGCACTACAAGTCAGAAATACTGTCCATAATTCTGAGGGCGATTTGATTATAAAAACACATGGCTTCATGAACTACAACCAAAAATGTAACAAACATCACAGACAGTCATGATATTACTTTTCACCTTATCATTCAGCCAGCAAGTGAGAATACAACTTGAACAAATGAATAAATAAAGCTGATTGCAGATTTATACCAACACACTTAGGAAGAGAGTGAACAATTATGTCAGACATTTAGACCATCCAAACAGCAAAGCTCATATCTATAAATTAAAAGCCATGTTAATATCCAGGTATACATGACTTATTATTATTTATGTTCAATAACTGAATATAGATTGCTCAGAGAAGCCTTTGTGAAGTACAACTGAAGTTAACTGTGCAATTTATTGCTATCGAAGAGCACACTAAGTATTTCAGGATAGAGAAACTATTACTGAAAGTGTAATTACATAATAAAAGGAATACTTCCTTGATTTAACTGTGAACTGTAGAACACACAGAAGATACAGTTACTTGAATGTAACCCTATTTTATGAGTGTTGTTGGTAGTGCTGGATATCTCAACTGATTGACTTCTGTCTATATTAAACATACAACACAGGAATATCTCAGGAACAGGTGCTATGAGACAAACTTGACTAGGGCCATGAAAACAGATAATAAAAAGTAGCCGATAGACCAAATGTTTTTTTTTTTTTTGAGACAGAGTCTCACTCTTTTGCCTTGGCTAGAGTGAGTGCCATGGCGTTAGCCTAGCTCACAGCAACCTCAAACTCCTGGACTCAAGCGATCCTTCTGCCTCAGCCTCCCGAGTAGCTGGGACTACAGGCATGCGCCACCATGCCCAGCTAATTTTTTTCTATATATATATATTTTTAGTTGTCCGATTAATTTCTATTTTTAGTAGAGAAGGATTACTAGGATTACAGGCGTGAGCCACCGTGCCCGGCCCCAAATGATTTTTAATACATTTTAAATATGCTTCTCAAAATCAGACGTTTATCTCGGCAACAGATTATTATTATGCTTGGCTAATTTTGGTACTATTCTTATATGATTAGATGAGACTACACAAAAAAGGTATAAATAATGTTTTTACTTATTCATCCTTAAAACATTATGATACTGGCCAGGGGCGATGGCTCATGCCTATAATCCTACACTCTGGGAGGCAGAGACGGGAGGATCGTTTGAGCTCAGGAGTTCACGATCAGCCTGAGCAAGAGTGAGACCCTGTCTCTACTAAAAAAATAGAAAGAAATTAGCTGGACAACCAAAAATATATAGAAAAAATTAGCCAGGCATGGTGGTGCATGCCTGTAGTCATAAAAAATTATGATACTCATTCCTATAAATTTATTCAAGAAATAACTGGGGGGAAAAGGGGAGACAAAGTTTCATAAAAAAATCTAAAAATCTAAAAATAGTAAATAATATAAGAGCCTAGATTTTGTATATCTCAATGAGGAACAAGTGCCACTTCTGTGGAAATACAGTAGATATTATAAAAATAAATTTCCTCATTTTTGAATTTCTTTTGTAACATTCTTAAAAAAATCTAGTGCCTAATTCTGGTTTGTCTACTGTAATCTTTTAGTACTACGAATTTCATGTTACTAACAAATGTGTGTCAGAATTTTCATTTCTTTATAAAGGCAGGCTGAGTATATTTATCCCTAAGAGTGATGCAGACAAAATGCAGAAGTTCAGATAAATGCAGCTCATTCATTCTTTAAAAAAAAATTACTGAGTACCTACTATGTGCCCGGTATTGAAGCAACATTGCTAATAAAACAGAGAGCAATGGCTCTATGTTTTCGTGGACCTTATAATGCAGCAGAAAAGAAAGATATTAAATAATGAATATTATGAATGAGGAAGTCGGGGCTTGATGAGTGTGGATATAAAGGGGAGTCGACATGAATAAGATCAGAAAAGGTCTCTCCCTACGGAAATGACAGTTAAGCTTAGAGACAATGGATAAGGAAGAATTAGCTAGGAAGGAAAGGGAGCATAGCAGTGATCCGGCCACAAAAAAGAATACATATGAAGTTGTAAGGAGACACAATATGTATTGAGAGTATAAGGAAAAGGTGGTTCCAGCTCAGGATGAAGGCTAGAGATGTAGGCAGAAAGTATACAAAAGAAGTCTTATAGGCAATGTTAAGAACTGTGAATTTTATTCAAAGAGCAATGGGAAGCCACTGAAAAGTTATTATTAAGAAACTGGTAATTTAAATAGGCCACTTTGGCTGCACAATGGATTTGAAAAAAGCGAGAGTTGTCAGAGAGATTCCTTAGAAGAATGTTTATCTAGTCCAGGTTTAAGGCACTGGTGCCTTGGATTAGGGTAGTGGCAGTGAAAATAAAGAAAAGTACTGATTCAGGGATATTTAAGGGTCAATTGACTGTGTGGATATAGGGTGGGGGAGGAAGCAATGTCAAGGTCAATTTCCAGGAATCTAGTCACGTGGAATAGGAAAGATACCCTCACAGAGAGAATGGAAAACTGGAGAAGCAAATAGGAAAGGTAGAGGAAAGAAGGGAAAGATTGTGAGTTTAACTTTGGGTTTGAATCTGAAGTGATTATAGTAGAGACAGGTGAATAGAGATGCAGTGTGGCAGCTGGATATATGGGCCAAGTGACAAGAAAAGAGTTATGGAATGAAGATGTCAATTTTTTATCAGTATTTAGATAGTATTTCAAACCATAAGCATAGATGTTAATATTTAGGAAGAAGGAATAGAATGAGAAAAGAGGAGGGGCTAGGGCAGAGGCCTTGAGAACTACGACATGTAACATACAAAAGCAGCAAAGATATTTTGAAGTGAAGGGTATATTCATTCAAGTGTGGCAAATGCTGCCATCCCCTGACAATACCTCATAAACTCTTTGCCCCTCTCTTCAGGACTTGCAAAAAAGGTAGAAGCAAGGGAAGTATAAGCCACATGGAAAGCAGGAAGATGATAACAACAGAGACAGGGACACCTAAGGACTCCAAAGGGCATATTCATAGTATTTATAGCAGTAGTGCTTTTCATAGCAAAAGGACAACAACCCAAATGTCCATTGACAAGAGAATGGATAAATAAATCTATTACTTATATAAAGGAATACTATCAAAAGTGAAAACAAATGAACTACAGCTGTCTGCATACATCAACATGGTTGAATCTCACAAACAATGCTGAACACAAAACAAAAAAACAAGTTAAAGAATATACGGAGCATGGTTTCATGTATATAAAATTCTGAATATGCAAAATTAAACATGGAATATATAAATATGATAAAACTGTTTAAAAAAGCAAGGTATGATGTTAGGAAAGTAGGAGAACACAGCTTTCATTCCCCTCACAAAGACCAATAATTGGTCAGCTATCCATGAATGAAAATAACTCTGAAAGAGCTTGGGAATCCACTTGAGAAGCTATAGCAATACAATGGAAGAAAAAACCCAAGAACAATCACACAAAAAGGGGAGGAAGGACAGTTTTATTTTGTCTGCATCATCCCATCACCAAAGCTAGCACTGCTCAGCATAGACAGGGAACTCCCTAGCTTGTGAATTCCCCTTGCATAGAAAGGGAGAGCAGGGTGGAAAACCAGCTTCCCCAGCCTTCAGGGCACTGCCCGAACAACCAGCAACCAGCATCAGTTATACCCCACCCAGATTGCTGAAGACTGGCATGACTGAAAACAAGGAAGAAGAATGAGGGTTATCAGTATCAGCCATGCAAGGACATGAGCCACCATGGCCCTTAGGGGCCTACTCTGCACAGGATTCCAGCAGCCTTCTCTGCTAAGGACCTCAATAGCACTTGCAGTTGCCACAAGAGCTTTCAACACTGAGGATACCAAAGTGTTCACTGAGGTGGACCCCAGCAACTTGCTGCACAGAAAACTCTAGCAAGCTTTTGCTGCTCAGGGAGCCGACAGTCAGCATAACTGCAACAGATCCCCTTCAGCTTTAGGCACACTGAAGGCCTTGCAGTTTTTTGCCTTCCCAGTCTCCAGATGCTTAAGCCATCAACTCTCTCCCTCATTCCTCCCCAGAGCCACATCAGCCCAGGAACGAAGTGCAATCACTGTATACGTGCCTGCAAACAGCCCCAGCACCCACTGCTGTGTGCACACCTGTGGTCAGCACACCTGTGGCTGACCCCTGCAGCTAGCCCAGACTCCTGTCATTGGTCCCTCCACCATGCTTGTGCCCATGACTGGCCCTTGCAGCCATATGTGTGCATGCTGCCAGCTCCTGGCCTAAAGCTCTGCAAGTGCACACAGCTACCTGACACCTGTCACCAGTCTCCAACACTGGACACAAGTCCATAGTTAGTCCCTGGAACTGGGCGCATGCTTGCCACAAGCCCAGGACATAAAGTTTGCCTGATCCCTGTGGGCTGGACTCTGTAACCATGCACACCACCAACCCTGACTACTATAGCCATGTACATGCAACCAGCCCCCACTGTCACATGTGTGCTTGCAGTTGGTCCGGACCCCTGCTCCTGGCCCTAGCCCATACAACTCTGTGTACGTCCACACCTGGACCCTGCTGTTACACATATAGATGCAGCCAACCCCCACAGATGAGTGTGTGCACATCATTGGCCCTAGCCCCCAACACTGCCTGCCCCAGTTCTTTGCTGCTAGACCCAGAGGCACTGCTGAAGACTCAAATAGCCCTCATTGCCACTGGAGACATTCTGCAGCTTTTGTCGCCAAGGATTAAACAGAGACCAATGTCACAGGCCACAGTTGCCTGAGCCTACAAAATTCTGTAACCCCCAATACTTGGTGCCCCTTGCCAATAGACCCAGCACACTTAAGTACGGAAGCAAAGAGAGTCTGGAAGAGTGTGGGGCGCGGCTTTCGTCTGGCTATAGTTAACGCATGCGCTAAAGGAGACCGCCTCTTGATGGTGCATCAGGGACTGCCGCCAATCACATTCTGCCACATGTACTTGTGCTGTTATATAAGTCAACCGTACTTCCCGTTCTGGGTCTCTCACCATCTTGTTGAAGCTGTTCGCCCCAATAAACTGCTGTTGGAAGAACTCCAAGTTGTTGCATCGTTCTTGCTGGCGAGCACGGCGCGACACTAACTGGCACGTATATACAAAAACTAGAAAGCACTCATGCTAGCTTTTCCCCAGACCTCAGCTTTGGGGCAGTAGTAACTGTGAATAGAAACTAAAATGAAAAGGAAAACCATCCAGAGCAATTGTGTTAACACCAACAAAGATCTACCGAGTACTCCTAAAGTTAAAACGACTTTCTCTTCTCTAGTAGCTCTCCTATTAATAGATTATCAGGAGGACAAATCTGAAGGAGATGGACTCTGCCATGCTATTAATCTTATACATTTGTTGGGGAAATAAATCCACAGCACAAAACATTGTTGTCCGTTAAATATAATTAATGTTACAAAGTAAAAATTAAATTTGGACATAAAACCTATTTAAAAGGATGATCATTCACTCTTGGAAGTAAATTACTAGCTACTTTCTCTATGGCATAGCAGGAGAGCTCGTTTGAGGGAAGTGAAGACAGTGTTAGACTATCTGGGCTCTCCTCTCTTTTATGAAATTTTGTTGGAGGTTTCATTCTGGTTTTAGAATGCAATCCCTTCACTACATACTGCAAAGGAATTGTATCCTATCTCCACATAGGGAGAAAATCTTGTGCTTAAGAACCTTTCCATAATTTACTGAGGTTATAGTATACATTTCCAACAGGAAGAGTCAGTCTATTTGTTTAGTTTTTCCATTTTAGTGGTCTTCCACCAGCAATTCATTTCACTATCCCCAGAGTTAGATGATGAAAAGACACAGATACTCCTAAGTTCATTTTACCCAATTTGGGTGTTTTAGTGAGATTTCTTGGGCTGTTTTCTTTGTTCTTTTCTGCTAGAATGACTTCTTGGTGGTGGGAGGACATGGGGATGTTATGAAACATGCCATGGTGTTTTAGAATCTTCTGTTTCTTTCTTAAAATTTATGGAATTAATTATGCCATTTTTGTAGTTGCTAATAATGTGGTTTTGTTGTGGTCATGATCAGTGTGGTTAGATGTTTGGAGAGAAAGGGTCTGTGATCCATATTCACCCCATCTCCTTACCTAAAATATCTGATCCATATATTTCTAGAAATTTCTCTGCAAATCACCAATTCTCAATATTACATAATAATTACATGAATTGCTACCATTTACTACATGCTTATTTAAATGAATTCTAGCTACTCTAAGAGCTTTTCACATAATGGTAACTTTAGTCCTCATAGCAACCTTGTGAGACAGCTACTGTTATTTTCATACCATTTTTCAAATGAGAAACTGAGAAACAATATAACTAAATATCTGCCAATATCAGATAACTAATGCAAGGTAGGAGTAAGAGTTGATCCTATACATTCTGGAATCTGAGCCTCCAACCTTGAACACTCTGTTGTTTTCCTTCGAGAACTCAGGAGGGGGAACCATCTGTGTTCCATCAAACACTGCCATTGCCAAGCTTCCATCTTTGTGTTGGTGCCTAGCATTATCCAAATTTGGTACTTACAGTGCCTACTATTCACTTGAAGTGCTTATAAGTTGCATTAGGGCTAGATTTACACATGTAGTAGCAACATCATTCCAGAGACTTTCAATATCTTGTGTCACGATTGTAATGAGCCATACTTTTGGGCTTGAGGCCCTACACCGATAGCAGGACATTGTCTTTTCTTTAAAAATTATAATACACTACTGTCATCTACCTTATGAAAGTAGCCATTATTTATTTGAACTTGCAACACTCTATCTCCCCAATTGCTTTGGAGAATAAGCATTTCATTGTCCTGAGTTCATTGCTTTTCACTTTCTATTTTCCCAAAGACAACACATATTCCTCATTCTGCTGAATCCCTCCTTATGGACCAGGGATGAGTTATTCTTTGAGAAATAAATGAAAGAAGGAAGATAACAACCAACAGCAAAAAGCGGAGATAACTTGTGTCTGTTTGCCCCTGTAGCCTTCTTAGGACATCATTTTGGACCTGTCACTAGAGCAGAGGAAAAAAATAAATGAAAACACGAGTGAGAGTTTAAGTCATCCTTCTAAATAAATAATTGTTCCCACTCCTTCTCCCAACCTATATGTCAGCATAAAGTCTCCCTTGACCCAGGGATGAAGAATTATATTAGTAATCAGTAAATGCATCACCATTTAGAGGGGGAAAAATGACATAATGTACCAGAGAGAAGAAAAGTCATCTGAGAATCGAGGAGGGTCAAAGGGCTGACTGATTTCATAGCACCAGCACTCATTCCATGAGCTGATTCACACTCTCTACTGGACATCTCCGTGCTAGAAAGACAGACTTTTATTAGTAAAAGTATTTCAGGGCCCAGTGAAGAAAGAAGCCAAGATAATTTTCCTACTTTGTGAGTCCTGTCTGGATTCTGAAATGGTTGAATAATGTAATTTAAGGAAGACTGAAATCAGAGAAAAAATATGAATTGCTCTTCTCTTCCTTTTCTTTGCAGAAACAAAGAGAAGAAAAACTGAGCCATTTACTCTCGATAGTTCTAGATGTCAGCAGCCTGTTGTCTCTGAATAAGAGAACAAAACTTCAGGAGTAGCTAGGTTCTAGAGTGGCGAGATTGTAGAAAACAATGATTTATATGGCCTGTATTTGGATAGATACTTCTCTGTCCAAGGAATATGTGTGTGAGTTGTATGTGGTATTACTTAGGCTGGAGAGGGAAGGGTGTGCAGTTTTTTAGCATACATGCAGATGCTGGTGCTCAGCTGTGATTACATATGAGCCACTTACTGTGTAATCCTAGGTTGCTTGCTTCAGTTGTCTGAATTTCTTTGTCATTAAAATGGGTATATTAACATCAATTCATAGAGTTGTTGGAAAGATTAAATCAGTTAGAGTATCTGGAATAGTAATAGCATATGTGGCACATAGCAAGCATTCACTAACTTACCATCATCATTGTTACTGTTCCACACCTGAGAGGCCCCCACCTGGAGAGGTTATTCCTATAGAAAACCAGCAGCGTGGAAGTGATCGCCATTTCCCGTCGTGTGTGTGTCCCTTTATCCTTTGCCAAGAACTTTCTCCTTTGTTTCACGATTATGCTCTGTGCGTGGGTCCAGCACTATAGTAACCCCAGCTGTGAATCCTTGCCAAACTCTTGAGCCTCTCACAGCCTCAGTTTGCTTGTCTGTAAAATTTACCCCGATACCCATTCTGACTTTCGAAATTTAAAACTAGGCTCACATTTTACGTTATCCTTGAATCTAACCTAATTTTGTTTTCAAAGAAAGTAACAAATTAACAATCTCTAATGTGAAAGAATACCCTCAAGGAATCACCACTCCATCGCCCAAGAACCACCTCTCAGCCTGAAGGGAGGAGGGAAAAGGGTTACCAGGACAGTCTGATACAAAGGCATTTTCAAAAAATTTCATGGAACAAATGAGGTATGCAGTGCACACCTGCCTCTTAGGATTAATTCTCAGGTTACAGTGAAGCTCAGAAAATTGCTATTTCTTGACCTAAAAGGAGGTTAAAACATTTTCAGTGAAAATCAATTCACTTTAAGGTATTTAGCACTGTTCATATTTTGTAAAAATCTCTATGACAGGGCTGGTTTCAACTGACACTTTATGTAGCAGTTGTAGGAAGCCCATCACATAGAGAGTGGAATCTCAATGAGTGTTTTACAAGATGGACTATTTCTTTTGTTTCGCTTCTGGGATAAAAGGGGAACATGCCCCAGATCAACAGACACGCTGGGGATATTGGGATTCTTATACATGTCTGCAACATAAGAAGTTGCAAAATGATTGCTGGAAAAAATAAAATTAATTTCTCCTGATGCTTCTGTTTTTCCTTTGCAATGGGAATTTATGGTACCCATGGTCAAATAGCACTATGTACAATGAAGGAAATGAGGTGTGGGAGAATCATTCAATAAAAAATGATGAATCATAAAAGATCATTTAGGGAAAAATGCTGTTAGTAAGAGTTTGAGAAGGATGAAGATCCTTTTTTGATAGGTTTTTAGGAAATTCTATCACAGGAAATTGAACTATTTATACAGTTGTTCTCATCCTTTAAAAAATAGTGATAAATTTCAAATGGAATTAAATAAGAAAAAATGCAGGCTGTCAGTCACAACCTGAGACTGGTTGGGGAAAATTGCTTTCTGAAGAGACAAAGTATAACCATAGTCATGACCAACAAATCAGAAAACAAAACCCAAATTATGAGAATGATTTCAATGACTAATATATGACCAGTGGGAAAGAAAGAATGTCAAGATAAGATAAGCCAATGGGTAGGGAGGATGGAGAGAAAGGGAACATCGTGCACATCTGTGGAAAGGGAAATGGTACATCTGTTTTGGAGAGCAATTTGGCAGAGCTGAGAGAAATTGAATATGTGCATATTCTAAAACCAAGCAATTGCACTGTTAAGTGTGCACTTGAGAAAATGTCTTGCTCAGGTACATAAAGAAACACATTTGAGAATGTTAGGGATAGCATTGTTTGGAGTAGCAAAGAGTTAAAAACAAACTAGAAATGAATAAATAAATGGGAAAATGAATGAAGGGTGAAATTTTTCTGAGGGCCTACTGCACAGGACTTGGAAGAAAGGAATTAGTTGTACATATAATAATATGAATAGATCAAAATGGTATTGACAATAAACCAAATGGTCATGTAGCTTAATGCCATTTATGCAAATAGATAAAACTTATACAAGTGTTGCTAGATATTATACATTGACACACATATATATGAAATGGCAGATTTGTGGGTGGTGGATCCAGAGCACAAGCAGGCACAAAGCCTGACTTTGAGGGGGAAAGTATCATATAAAATAAAACTTGAAAAAAGAAGATATGTTTGAATCAATAATATAGCAATGACACAATGTTGCAAATGAAGAAGATAAACCCAGTGCTGTGCACCAGAAGTTGTAAGTTATGCCTGTATGTCTATATCTATACAGAGAGGATTATCTATCTATCTATCTATAAAAGGATCTCCCTCCCTCCCTCTCCCTCTCTCTCTCTCCATGTGTGTGTGCATGTGTGTGTGTGTGTGTGTGTGTGTGTGTGTGTATATATATAAAATACACATACATATACATGTATATATATTAAAGCTCCTGACATATATCAGTATATCTAGTATATTAATTAGGAAACTTTTGAAGGAAATTGACCAAAAAGCTTAAACAAGTAGGAAGATAGAGTAGTTAATGTAACTGAGAAGCTCAGAAAAAAAGATATCTAACTTCAGGTAATAATAGAATTTCCAAATGTTGCTAATCAGAACACTGCTTCATTAGTCTCTTCTTTTTTCTTTGGTGGTACCGGCATCATTCTCAAGCAGGGTCTCCCAAAAAGGGCAGTTCTGGGCTTCTTATTAATCACCTTAAAGAGAATTCCAAGAAAATTCTCAAGTTTTCTTCTCTCTGACCTGGATTGACTCCTATATGCCTTTCTTGATCAAGTTGGTGGGACAGTCTTACCTGAACAGTATTGAGTTAGAGTTGTGGTTGTGTTGGATCCCCAAAGGAAAATCAGAAAAAAATTGGGATAGTTATTCCCTAAATTATGGAAAAGATTACAGGCAATGCCAGAAAAACAGACATCTACTTTACATACACTCTGAAGAAATAAGAGTAAAATAATGAGATAAAATGCAGTGATTTCAGAGATACTAAATTTGGGGAAAAAGTTTTTCACAAGGGACTTTTTATTTATTGAAAAATCAGGCTGATGATGAATCTACCATCTATGCCTCATGAGCAGTAAAAGAAGCAGAGCATTTGGCTTGGAGAAGACAAGACTTAAGGGAGACAGTACACTAATCATGAAAGAGTTGAATTACTTTTTGTTGTTTCAGAAAACACAGTAGGGCCATGAAGAGATAATAGAAGGCATTAGATAATATTAATAGTAAGATAGATTTTTTAACTATTTGCTTTCCTAACACAATGGACTGGAAGCTTCAGACTGTAATCTCTCTATTCCTTAAAACTTGCCAGGGATGTTGTTGAAAGTCTTCTGAATATGAGACAAAGGCAGACAGCATGATCCAATAAAATCTTCCATCTTTAGTAATCTATGACTCTATGCATATTAAGCTGTGCCCATTTTAAAAGTTGTTGAACATGATGTGACTTTCTCAGCGGTTCTGAAAGTTTTATATTGAGAAAGACTTTTTAATTAATAAAAATTTATTTTAAGTTCCAACAATATTATTTATTGAGTGATCTTGTGTGAGGCATTTTTCCTGTGGTTCTTGATAAATCACTTTTGTAATTGCTACCCAAATAATGGAGGTAAATGGAAAGAGAAAAGCTGTACTGTTGGTAACAACATAAACCTTATTTCTCTCTTCATCGTCCATGCTAGAAAAATAGATGACATCCTCTTTTAACCTTGTCTCTTCAATTTTAAATGTTTTTCTATTACCAATTCAGAGATGGGATTTTGCTAATTGCTTCAAGAAAACACCAACTCTATAATGTAAAAGCTATTTTGGGGGAGAGTTGTGGAGTTATTTGACGAATCTCCAAGACATAGGAAAGTGGAAAAGAATTTTTTTTTTTCAGAAAAATTAGATACGCAGTTTGACATCCCTTGGAAACACCTAAAAGCTTGTAGGTTGTCTGAAAGATAAGTTTCAAATGATGAGAAAGCAAGAGTTGAAGTTGTAAAGGAGAGGGCAAATTCAAGAGTAATAATTTTAGAGAAATGATAGTTCTGAAAGAACCATAACATGAAAAATCTAGCATTATAATTGTGACTCAAAAGTAAAACCCCTATTTCTAAATGCCTGTACACCATACCTTTATATATCTGCAAAAAGTGCATGTTCTTGCTTTATGTCATTCTGTTCCATTGGCTGGGACAAAGATATTAGCATTATCTAGACATTTTGTAATTGCCTTACCTCCATTTCTGCTATGAGCTCATATCTGTCTTCTGGCACTGTGAAGACTACACAATGTAACTGCCTTTATGTTTTTTTCTGTTGCCTAGGATAGAGTGCAGTAGCGTCATCATAGCTCACTGCAACCTCACACTCCTGAATTCAAACAATCCTCCTGCCTCAGCCTCCCAAGTAGCTGGGACCACAAGTGCACTCTCTCATACTTGGCTAATTTTTCTATTTTTTTGTAGAGATGGGTTCTTGATCTTGCGCAAGCTGGTCTCGAACTCCTGACTTCAAGTAATCCTCCCACCTCAGCTTCCCAAAGGGCTAGGATTACATGCATAAGCCAACATGCCCAGCCCTGCCTTCCTGTTTTGATCAGGTCTTTAAAGGGAGATGGCCTCAAACACCAAGGTCACATGGTGATAAGAAACCAAGATGCCATCATTGGAAAAATCTGTTCTTGATTACGACTTCTTGCAGAAGGATGCTCAGAGCCTGCGTGTAGGTGTGCCACAAGCTGAGAGAAGTGCATATCCAGAAATGTGCTAACAGGGTAGAACCCAGACTTTGGTGGACATTTACTTTATATGCAGATCAGATATATATAAAATTTGTCTAGGGAATGTGCTCTTGTGGTGTAGGATAATTTAATAAATATAAGTAATGAAGTGAATATTCCTGATACCTTGGGATGGGATGTTTCCCACTCCTGACGTCACCTTCCACTGTAGTGGTCATGACTTGTGTTCCACTCCTGACCTTCCTCCACCTAATTCACTCACTCTGCCCCAAAGAAGGTATGCTAATTTCTCAAATTGGTAAAAATAAGAAGAAAAAGCTGAATATGTTTGACCCAGATCCCCTTTTTGTCTCTCATAATCAGATCTGGTCATAAGGCTCACGCGTCCTTCCCAGCTACTCAGTGCTGTAGGAAACCCATACGGTCTCGTCCTAAGATACATTTTCCAACACAGTCTTTAGCAGAAACAATAGCCATAATCCGAACTCCCATTTGCCTTCACTTTTCATCTTGTTCCTCAGTGTACTCAAAACCTAGGTGAGAGTGAGAGGTGCTACTAATGAAGCCTTCAAAAGGCTGCTTGTTTCAGCATAGACGATATAGTGATTCTGGGAGCTCATACTAGGATGCATGTTAGAAACAGCCACTCTCCCTCTTCCCAGCGGCTTTTTATGCCTAGCAGGATGGGTGAAACTCTTTGGATCCCAGGTTTTCCATGTGCTAGGCAGCTGGTTTTATAAGTAATGTCTCTAAACAGCTAGCATGTAGACCAAGGCTGCCTCACACCCAAATACTCTGCTGCTCCCCACTGACCTAAGTGTGTATTTGTGCCTGTCCTATGAGAAGGGAAAGGAACAGAGGGCATAGACCTCCCATTAGAATATACCAATCTCCAAAAAGTTTCAAACAATTTACCCTCTTTTTCATATGTATGTGACAAAAGAATCTGTTCCTGATTTGATAAGGTTAAAGGTTATTGCAAGTTCTCTGAAACTTCTTTGAAGAAGATGAATAAACCCCAGTGTGGCAGGCATCAGCATCTGTAGTCCATAGAAGAGAGCAGGGAACTAGATGGATTTTAGGATCTCATACTTTGTAGCTGCTGAAGGCACAATTGTACTACTTACTAATGAAAGGAGACACATATTTTTATCCTGCAATGTAGTCATGATACTGGATAATCAACTCCAGAGATAACTTCAAAAAACAGCAGTTGGATGAATTTCAAGACACATTTTATCTGTACCACTGTATACAACCATGGCATGTGTTCATCCCAAGAGGCTGGACAGATGGAAAGCAATTTCTGAAATCAGAAAAATGATTTCATAGTACAAGAAGAAAATGTATTGTGACTTACCTTATAAAGCTGAACATGGTTTATATTGAATTTGAATTCCTTCATGGTATGGTTTGTCTATGAGTACAGCATGGAAATAAACATTTAAGTTAATAAAGGCTATCTTGCTTTATTCACATCACCACCAAAGTCATAAATTGACGGCAGTGTACATGTGAAATGTGACTAGTTTAAGCGTGGTTTGGTGCAAACGGCACCAAGATCCTGGCTTTGCACACTGGCTCCATCACTTCTCATCTGTGTGATGGTGGACGACTGTCATTCTCTCCAGACTTCAGATTCTTTATCTACAAAATGACTCAGTTGTATTAGGTCAACTTTTGCAAATGCATAGGGGATAAAGGTAGGAAGAGGTTCAAGTCATTAAAGTTGATGATGGGCTCCTTCTAAATAGGGAAGTGTGAGATTGTCCGTGTCCATGTTCAGGGAGTAGCTAGCTGTACTTAGGTGTGTTCATTGCTTTATTCATCATTAGCTCGAAATTTCTGCCACGGCATATGTGGCATCTGTGTACTGATTTATCCATATTTACAAATTTCGACATGCTGTGCTTTTATTTTATTTCATTTCAAAGTGTTTTCTAATTACCCTTGTGGTTTCTTTTTGACCCATCAGTTAGTTAGGAGTTCATTATTTAATTTTTACACATCTGTGAATTGCCTAAATCCTTCTGTTATTGATTTCATTTTTAATTTCATGATAGTCTTACTTTGTATAATTTCAATTCATTTATATATGTCTTAAGGCTTATCCGAAGGCTTAACCTATAACCAATCTTGTAAATGTTCCATGTGTATTCGAGAAGAGTGCATATTCTCATGTTGTTGAGTCTCTATAATATGAATAATACTGAATAATATATTAACTAATATAATTTTTACTAATCAACAATTGGATTTTCTAACCTAAATTTACATCTTTATGGATACTAAGAACAAATTAGAAATGATTTTGAAAATTTGTATTTTGAAATATCATGTGAATGAGGTTTGCACATCAAAACTGCACAGGAGGCCAGGTACACTGGCTCACGTCTGCAATCCTAGCACTCTGGGATGCTGAGGCGGGAGGATCGCTTGAGGTCAGGAGTTCAAGACCAGCCTGAGCAAGAGCGAGACCCCGTCTCTACTAAAAATAGAAAGAAATTAGTTGGACAACTAAAAATATTTAGAAAAAATTAGCCGGGCATGGTGGCACATGCCTGTAGTCCCAGCTACTCGGGAGGCTGAAGCAGAAGGATTGTTTGAGCCCAGAAGTTTGAGGTTGCTGTGAACTAGGCTGACGCCATGGCACTCTAGACTCTAGCCCAGGCTACAGAGCAAGACTCTGTCTCCAAAAAAAAAAAAAAAACTGCACAGGAAAGACTGGGCCAGGCAGTCTCTAAATTTTCATGTGGGCACATGTATAAGACCAGATTTTGGCTCAGCAGAAATTTAGCCTGTTGTCAAGGAGAAAAAAAAAAGATGAGCAATAAATAAAATTATAGCTATTTTTATTCTCTTAGGAAAAACAGGAAATAAAACTATTCATTCACAAACATTCTTCACTCTCCTCTTCTATGTAGATTTTTGCCTTTGACATGTATGATTATGTTAAATATTTGTTTCTATTATTTTAGAGCATGATGTTGATTTTCTCGAATGCAAGTTCTTTCACCTGACTCAGGTTTGCTATGCCAACCACAAGGACAAGTGACCTAATCCTGTCTCCAGTTGAATTTAGACTGAGACCTAATATGTGAACACTATAGGGTGAAAAGAAATGAATAGTCCAGGGATCAGCAACTCTAGAAGTAGACTGAACTTCTGCTGCTCATAATATCTGTGACTCCAGACAATTCATTACATTGCTGTATGCCTTAGTTTCCTATTTTGTTGAATGGGGAAAAGCACCTGGTATGTCAAGGAGATTAATGACGTTTCCTTCCAAATCTCTCCATACATGTGGGAAGTATCACGATAGATCTCCAAGGTAAAAGTATATCCTGAATCCATATTTCACTTTCTTTTCCATATGTTTACAGACTTACCCCTTAGTTTATAATTTAGGTGAATCTCCATTTTCCTTCACCACACTTTTTCAGTGCTGATGATATAAGCACGACATCTTTTAAAATTAGTGGAACTTCAAGAGTAGCAGGAAGAAAATGAAGAGAAGAAAGAAGAAGTTTAGGTCCAAATATTTTTCTTAGTATATTGTGTCCTCTTAAATATTGATCCTCTTACAAACCTGGACAAGTTTCAGGAGAAATTGGGAAGAAGAGAAACCTGTCTTTGTTAACTTCCTTTTCATGTTTCTTTTTCATTTTCTTTTTATTTCTACAAAAATCTGATGTTCCTTTTGGTATATTGTGTTATAGTCAGTGCTTTGCTGCCCTGGGACCAGTATTATACTCATTGATCCACTCACTTATCCATTCATGACATATGTATGGAGCATATTTATTGAGCACCTACTAGGGGCCAGGCTCCTAAGATCTTACCATGAGTAAAACAGATAAAAATATTTCTTTTAGGAATCTTATATTTTCTGAGGAAACACAGACAACAAACATGCACATATGCATACATATTACGTCAGGCAGTTCTTAGTGCTATTCAGAAAAATGAAGTAGAGCAAGGAACTTAGAGAATAGCATCGGTGGAGTAGGTTGTCATTTTATATAGAGTCACCAGGGAAGGTGGACATATTAAAAAAAAGTAAAGGAGTGAGCCCTGTAGATGTTTGCAGAAAGAATATTCCAGGTAAAGGGACTAGCAAGCGCAAAGCCTTTGGAGTTCTTTGGAGGCTTGGCAGGTACAAGGACTAACAGAGAGCCTGGGGTAGCTGGAGCGGGGGGAGAGAAGAAGAAAGAGGGAGAGATACAGCAGAGAGGTTGCAGCAGGTCAAATGCTGGAGGCCTTCAAGGCTATTGGATGAACTTGGGCCTTTTGGCTGAGTGGTGTGGGAAGCAACTGGAATGTTCTCAGTGATGCAATCTGACATAATTTAAATGGTCCATGGCCCACTCTAGTTGTAGTGAGGAGACAAGCTTTGTAGTGATGTGTGGTCCTCAGTAAGGCTATTCAGCTAATGCTAGGATTACATTTCCTCGCCCTCCCGGAGGTGAGGCCATAGGACTAACATCAGCCAATATATGGTGAAAGATAGGAACACGATTCGCTTTGAGATGGAGCATCTAATTTCTGCTGTGTGAAACGCTGTACTTTTACTTTATCACAGCAACTGACAATCATCCCGATAGTGTCTGCTTTATTGTTGAGAGTGACGACCACATAGAGCAGAGGCCCTGGCCGATCTGCAATGGTCATAAAATATGCATGAGAAAGAAACTGCTCCATTTTAAGCCACTGAGTATTTGAGGTGGTTACTTGGTAACTCAAAGCAAAATGCTGCCATAACAAAAAATAAACCTGCGTGGCCTTGTCTGAAGGACTGCATATAGACAGCAATCCTCTTACTAGAATCTAGAAGGATGATATCCCCTGTTGTACAATGGCATGTTATTTGGTAAAACCTTTGATAACATGGAAAGCAGATGAGGTAACAGGGACATGTGGTCGCAGGAAAAGACATTGGAAAACTAAATATTAGCAGTGAATGTTGAGTGATGTTGGCTACATTTCACAACATATTCTACAATAGATGACTTCAGAAAAGAATATCCTTATTTTCAAAGTTGAATGAAAGGGATTAGAGAATACTCACAAATTCGGGAATATGTAAAGTTAGAAGGCACTCCTCCTCAACAACAAATAAAAATTATAAGATTTAGAAATGCTTCGAGGTACAAAAGTCAATGAAAATTAATGCTTGCATTAAGGATCAAATCAGGAGTATATTATAACTGTCCCATTCACTGTTAAAACCTTGATTAAGTGATGACTCACAAATGATTTCAACTGGGTAAAAGCACTTAGGAGAAAAAAAAAAAAGAAGGATTGAAATTACAGGTCCCCCACAGAAGCCTGATGAGCCCAAGGTATTCACCACTAAGTTTAGAAGTCAGGGGTTGAAAGATTGAAGAAATATAGCAAATTAAGAAATCCCTCTAGAAAAAAAAAAGTGTGGATATGGCTTTGGGCCCATGGTAACCTGTTTGATTATCACCAAACAGGTAAGAAGTCTACTAACCTTTAGAACTATTGTATTCTTTGACTGTTTTCAAAGAAACCAAAAGCCTAGGCTAAAGTGTCTCAGAACAATGGGGGCTTGGAATGAACCAGGAGCTCCTGGTATTCTATAGGTAGAAAACAAGTTCAAAAATCTGCTTAATCTCCAAAGACACCAATGTCTGTTTCAAACGTAGCAAAGTACCAAATTGGAAAATATAGCTCCTTCCAGAGAGTATAGCCATGAACCACACAAGGTTGTTTTGAATTTTCAGTTCAAAGCACCTAGAACAGTGCCCGGCACACAGTAAGTGCTTGCTGCTATTATTGATATATTTCCTCCTCCTCTCCCTATTTCTTCTCCTGCTCTTTCTCTTTCTCCTCTTTCTCTTCCTCTTCTTTCTTTCTTTTCCTTCTTCTTCTTCTCCTCCTCTTCTTCCTTCTTTTTATTTATTTTTCAGTTGACTAATTAAAATGGTATATATTTATTGAGTACATGTTATTTTGCAATATGTATATACTGTGAAATGGCTAAACCGAGTTAATTAACAGATGCATGACTTCACATTCTTATAAAATTTTTTTGTGGGAAGAACATTTAAAATCTACTCTTAGAAACTTTCAAGAACACAGTACATTGTTATGAACTATAATCACCACGTTTACAACTCCCTTCTCCTTTTTTGCCCAGAGCCTGGCTGTGAAATCAAAGGTGTTTGACTGGAGCTGATATCAGGAAGTATTTGCTGCCAGTTCCTTCCCCTCAAGTTAGGTTCCCGAAAATGGCTGAGGATTTAGTTGTCACGTCTCATTATCAGCTTCTGGGAAGGTCTGTCTTACCTGTAACCCAGTATTTCTCAGGCCTTGGCTATATATTAGAATTACACAAAGCCTTGAAAACAAACATGGATGTTTGAGCTTCATACACTTTTGCGTCACTCTGACTTCTGAACCTTAGGTTTTTGATACTATCAACTCTTGATCCGACTTGTTCCGGTATCCCTCCTTGTTATAAACAAGAAATCCCCACTTAGGTGCTTTGTTGGCCCCTGACAAGGATCAGAGGGGTGATGAGGGACTGCTGAGCTGCACAAGTGGTGGCAGATTTTGACAACTGCCTCATCTCAAACTTGTGATAAATGTTGTTGGAAAGAAAGAGCAAAAATGAAATAAATGAGCCAGACGTGCCCCATTTTTTGTTGAATTAATTTGGAAAGTTTCTTTTCCCCCATTAAACAAACATATTTTACAAGCAGGCAACTAAAACCTTTTGGTCCTTATTCTATGTGTTTTCACACCTGCTTTGGTTAACACCTGTTCACTGTCTCATGAGCTTCAATATTGACTAAGTTGTAATCAGATATCAAGGTGGGTCCCCATTCTCTTGTCAATTTCATATTATTAACAATTACCATATTTCTCCAAGCTTATTTGTTCTGCATCAGGAGAGCATGAACTGTTCTTTCCCACTAGGCTGCTGCTGCCACTTGCCGCTGTGATTTGATTTCGTGTGTACAGCCCTCTCATAGCTACAGCTCTAACTGAATTACTGAAAGTCCCTAGATTCTTTGTTTTACTTCCAAGTCCTTCAAAGGGTAGAATGACTTTATACATGCATATTTTATCACCAACATTTTACTTACTTTGCTTCTCAGTTAGTTCTCAATTCAACTAACATTTATTGAGCACCTACTATGCATGATGGACGTGTGCTAGAAACTGGAGGCATGCAAAGATGAGAAAGATGTGATCAAGGACTGAAAGTGGCTTTCAATCTGGGAAGGCAAAAGGTGTGTGCAGGGACAGTATGCGACAGATTTTTGTTAAGTGCTTTGATAGCAATGCAGACAGTATGAAAATAGTTGAGAGCAGCTAGCTCAGTGTTGGCACACTGACATTTGAGATATCCAGTCTGTGGAATCGGAATTGACAGATTCCCATTTGCTTGCTTATTTACAAACCTCATGTATTCATGATGGATTGCACTACTCCAGGATAAGTCTATAAAATAAAATGACCTTGAGGCACCCCTTTTTGGTTGGTCTATGTTCTTATCCTTCTAAAGAGTAAATGTCCTAAACTCTACAGTAGATTCTATCAATTCTAAGCATTCAGACATGGTTGTTTAGCTTAACAACTTTAGTCCAATCCAAGCCTCAGGACAGTGTGTGTGTATGGAAGATATTATTATTCCTGTGTAATAATTGGATAAAACGATCAGAGAGTTTAGGTGAGTTTTGCAATATCTAGCCCATGGCCAAATTGTTTTTGGACACAAATGTTTTGACTATATGCCCAATGGCCGTATCATAGATGCTACAGCAACAAGGGGAGAAAGTTTTCCTTACTTGACTGTTTTACCGCTTTGTTCAGTGCTGCCCTGAGCTCAACGCGGATGTGTTACACAACTGTGAGGAGCACCATTCGCAAAGAATGCAGTGAGAATGACGCTCCTTGTGCCTAGGTGCTCACTGACTTGTCTACACCAAAGAATAAAGGGAGCAATGGAGAATGGCTTAATCAACTCTGGACTATTAATTGGTATATACTTCAACTCTAAAGAGTATGTTGATATAAATTAAGACATATTTTGGTAAACTCCAAATCATAAACATTTAAAATGCCCATTCACATTTTTCATAAACATGCATTATGAATGTATATGTGTACATTTATAATTAGAAATTACATATATATGAGTGTGTATATATATGTTTGGATGATCTACCTTTCAAAGCTAAGCTATATATTTGAAAGCAAACAGTATCATTTTGTGTCATGATATATTTAGTCAAAAATTTTCCTACTGCACATTTGAATAAATTTTGAAGCTGCCTGTGATGGCTGAAATGGGGGTGAAAAATGGCTTCTCCCTTCAGTATGTTCTCAGGAAGCTTCACTTCCTCTAAGACTGAGGAAATCTATGTGCTCCCACAGAGTGCTCCATTCATTTTCTGCTCTGACACTGTTTGTGGCGCCTGCATTCTTGAAAAAGTACGGACATGTGAGAGGCTAGATTTGTGCTCCCAGCCTGGGCGACACATCAAAGCTAGAGTAATTGTAGGCAATGAGATTCTATTTTGTAACTCGCATATAGATGTATAACAATTATAGAAACCTTTATTGTTTATACCACTGTTGTCTTTTGTACTAATAAGTTTAGTTTGTAGAGGACTCATGTTTCTCCTCTAGAATTAGAATAAAGTCAGATAGGCAAAGGCTTTGAATCTTGCTACTCCTTCATTTATATGTTAGAAATCTCAATTTATCTCCATAGCACAGGATAGCCAGATTTTTGTGTACCCTTCAGATAAGGAAATCATACGCCTGATAGTAAAATTTAGACAATCCAGTTTCTGCTATGACTTCATGATGAATTTGGCACCAGAAAATCATAAATAGTACAAAAAATTCCTTGGAATTTGAAGGCAAAATTAAGGAAAAGATAGATGGGGAGTATATTTTCTGATGTCCCTTGTTCACTAGGAAAACCTGATCCTTTGTTAATGGACTATAGACCATCATGTGATGAGAAATGTGAACTGGATGAAATTAAGATGAGATGATATTGGATTGTCAGCCTTTACAAACATGTTTGCCTCTATATCAGCTTTGGGTCAGTTTATTTACAGAATGCAATGGAGAGTAAATGCCAGGGGGTCAACGCTTTTATGGACTAATTGATGTATTGGTGTGGGAGGAACAAAAACCTCTTAAGGCTCTGTCTGGCTGACTTCTTCCTTACTGGTTCCCGCTCATTTTAGATATGGTGCTGGTACTGTTCTACTCCATAGTGTAGAGATGTCCTGGGGAGCAGCTTTCTACCCAAGAACTGAACTTCCCAGTGTCCCTTGTATTTAGCTATGGGCATGTGACTAGCTCTTACCAGTGGAATGAAACAGAAGTGTTTTCTACTTTTGGATCAAATGATGTTGACAATTAGAAGGCCTTTTTTTTCCAAAATAGAAGGAAATTGAATTCTTGAATCAGGCTGGATAAGTAGAAATACATTAATAGTCAGTTAGATGAGAAAAAAACCAAAAACTTGTATTGTGTTAGCCACTAAATTTGTGGGTTTATTTGTTACAGTAGCTAGCTGTGACAAATGCAATCACATGTATCCTTATAAGAGGGAGATATGCTGAGATTTGATGGAAGAGATGAAGACCACAAGACAGACAGAGGGGGAAGCAGGGTCAGAAACTATAATTGTATACAATAAAAAAAAAAATAACAATTTAAGCTGCACTCAAAGGTAAATCTGCGATTTAGAATCCTTTATTGTAAAACAGGAGAAAATAAAAAACATTCAAATTCTAGCAGCATAAAAAAAAGCCTAAAAAATTAAAACATTAAAAAGTATAAAGAACATATTAGTAACTTGTAATCCTAGCACTCCAGGAGACCAAGGCAGGAGGATTGCTTGAGCTCAGGAGTTCTAGACCAGCCTGAGTAAGAGTGACATGCTGTTTCTGCTAAAAATAGAAAAAATAGCTGGATGTGGTGGCGTGTGCCTATAGTCCCAGCTACAAGGGAGGCTGAAGCAGGAGAATCGCTTGAGTCCAGGAGTTTGAGGTTGCTGTGAGCTAGGCTGACGCCACAGCACTCTAGCTTGGGCAACAGAGTGTGACTCTGTCTCAAAAAAAAAAAAAAAATGAATTAGATGAATTAGTAAAACTGAAAACAGAAATTAATGATTTGGGGAAAAAAATAAATTGATAAACAATTGAAACATTGGTAAAAACACTCAACCTCTTGGAAGGTTTACTCAAGGAAAAAAAGTGAGAAAACAAAAATATAATACAGTGGAGAGAAGACAGAGCCACATGTAAGAAACACATTGAAATATTTGTGAGAAGCTATCTTTAAAAACCTATACTAATAAACTTAACAGTTTTGATAAAATGAAGAAATTAAGGAAAGTATAACGTGAACCAAACTGTTTCAGCAAGAACAGATAAGAGAAACAGACTAATAAGTGACTGGAAAAGTTAGTAATAAATAGCTTCCAAAAAGGCCATAGCCCATGTGATTTTATGGGTGAAATTTACTTTCCTCCACTCCACACACATTTAAAAAGGTTTAATTCTTCTATGTAGAAATGATGGCATGATTCTGAATTCAATCTGTAAAGCAAACGAAAACCTATCTGAACAAGATAAAAACAGCTCGAAAGGCACAAAGGCCAATCAACTTCCATGCATGAAAACTCCTGAGTGAAATCTATTTAGGCATGTTCACACACACACACACACACACACACACACATACACACAATTATAGTGACCAGGAAAGACTTAATTCAATTATTAAAATTTAATCCATCAATAAGTTAAAAAGAACATATGATTTCCATTAAAACAATACCTACCTTGTAGTAAAATTCAGCCATTCTAATAAAATTCTTAGAAACAAAGAATTGAAAATTCCTCAAATAATTTTGAGGAAGATAATTTATCTTAAATCAACAGCCAGCATTATATTTAAAAGTGAAACACCAGAGGTATTCCCTTTAAAAGCTAGAAAGTCAACAGAGGGTCTCTCATTTACCATTATTATGGAAGTTTTATTCTAGTAACTTGGAAAGCAATAGAAATTATCCTTGATATAAAAAAGGAGGAATAAAACCAGCATGCGAGTTATGTGAATACAATGATTGTCAGCCTAAAAAACTCAAGAGAATCAATGGAAAAATTATAAGAGCTAATAGCATAATTCAGTAAATTAAAAAAATTGAAACAAAATAAAGACCCATGGCATTTTCAGCCTGCATATTACCACTAATCAGTAAACTTTTTTTTGAGAATCACATTTTAAATTTAAATAAGGGTGCAGTTACCATTTACACCAAAATAGGGAGGACTTCAGAGGAGTGGGTTTGAACTGAAGAGAAGCAAGATACTGGTTTGAATATCCTGAATTAGAGCTACCTATGAGATTCAAATGCTGTTGAATTTATCATCTATCAGTAGAGTTTTCAGTGATCTGAAGATACAAGTGGAGAGTTGTTGGGATATAGACAATATTCAAACTCATAAGACTTGATGAATTCATTTCAGGAATGAGTGTAGTAAGAAAACAAACATGGATGAAAGAATGCTTCAGAGTTTAGAGATTGGTGAAATATACAGGAACCAGCCAGGAACACTGGGGGCTATTGAGTTTAGAAGTCAAGCAGGAGTGAATGCTGTTCTGTAGGCCAAGTAAAATATGTGTTCCAAGAACAAGGGAGAGATCTACAGGGTCAAATGCTGCCCACTAGTCAATTAAGATGAGAACAAAGAAGTGGCCACTGGACTTGGCGATGAAGAGGGGACTGTGCACATTCTTGACAAGGGGCATTTTTGTTAAGTGGTAGGGATATAAAGATTGACTATAGTGGGTTCAAGAAAGAATAGAAGGAGAGGAATTAGAGATGGTGAGCACACCATCAATACATGAGTGGATTAATAAAATGTGACATATGTATACCATGGCATGCTACTCAGTCACAAAAAACAATGGCGATCTAGCACCTCTTGTATTATCCTGGATAGAGCTGGAGCCCATTCTACTAAGTGAAGTATCACAGGTATCACCTAAACATCTGTACCCTTGTAATACACTGAAATAAAAAAAAAGAGATTACTCAAAAAAATAAAATAAAAGAAGAAGGTAGAGATGGTAAACATGCAAAAAAAAAATTCTTGAGTTTTTCATAAAAGGAAACAGAAAAATGGGAGATGAGTTAAAGAAGATTGAAGTTGAGCTTTTCACATTTTTTTGAAGATGGAAAATATAACAGCATTTTTGTATATAGGTGTAAATAATCCAGGAGAAAGTGGAAAATTGATGATATATGAAAGAAAGATACAGTTGCTGGAACTAAGTGCTTGAATGAGCAAAAAATTATAGATCTAATTAGCATATAAGTGGAATAACTTGTATTGGGAGCAGAGACACTCCATTCAACACAACAAATATGGATGCAAGTATGTGGGTAAACGTGGCAATGTACAGACTTTTTCTTTATCTTCTTATTTTCTGATTATAACTTTGTCTTTTTTATACTCCATTTATTTGGTAATAAATCATCATAATATGGGGGGGACTATTTATGTTCTAGAAATAAATAAATAATAAATAAATAGAGGGACTATTTATGTTCTAGAAACTTTAAATAACTTTTGAAGAGTATCTTCTGTAAAGACCATAGTACATTTCATTGTGAAACTGGTTCACCTGCGTAAGCAGTTTTGAACATTTTTGTACTGTGCATGTTTTCACTTTAATGTCTTTATTTTCACTTCTTTCTCTGCGAGCTCATCTTTCTTTTATATAAACTCATGCCTGGCTCCATGTTACTATTTATATCTTTGCTTAGATTTTACTTCATCTGATAAAGCTTAACTCTCCTGCCCCAAAGAGCATTTTTCTTCCTATTCTTTATTTTTTCTTCATGGAATGTATCAGTCTCTGCAATGATTTTATATACAGTTTTGTTATATGTTTATTTTCTGTCTCTTCCCCCAAGACTGGAGGTTCCATGAGGTTAGCAATACTGCTGTTCTCCTCACCACTGTGTACCCAACATATTGGTGTCTCTTGTGTCCCAGCAATTAATATTTGTTGAATGAATAAATGTGTGAATGATCACAGAATGGTGGAGTAAAGACATTAAAATATTAACTCACAGCATATATTTAATCATTTTTAAGGATTCTTTAACATATGAAAAAACAAAGCTCTAATCACTCTAGATGAATTGTGTAGTAAATTATTGGAGACTACCTGAAGGCAGAGATCATTTTATTTTTCTTTGTATTTTCCACATTGACTAATACAGTGTTTGGTAAATATTAATAGAAGCATTTTGGTTAATGCTGATTGAATGAACGAACACATTAATTGATAAATTAATGAAGTATGCAGAAACTGAGACGTACTTTAGGTTTGTTAACTTATTTTTCCAAACCAGTGTTTTGCTGTGAGTTTGCTGTGTGTTTTGTCCTGTTTTTGCTACCTTACAAACAAAAAAGATTCACACATGGAACTGAATATGCCTGATTTTTTAAATGCAACTTTCAGAATTGAAGGCTTTAGCATCCCTACCTAGGTTCTAAACTAGAGAGTTAAGAAGCATATAATTAGCTTTATAAGAAACTGATTATAAAGTAACACCAGTGTGGAATAACAAATCGTCTTATTGTCTGGAATATTGCATGAAATTCAAGGAGAGAAACACTATTTATTATATTAAAAAATTACATCGCCCATTTAGTACAAGAACACTGTATAAAACTCGTGATGTTACAGGGAAAAATGCTTAGACATTATTATCATTTCCAGGTAAATTTTGCTTATATAACACTATCTGATTAAAGCTGAGAGTGGAAAGCAGTTATGATTACTGGCAGGTGTTCATACGCATATTTTATGAGTAGTACAGGGAAAAATCTAAAGATTGCCTCATTCACAAAATTCTATACGGAAAGCTATTCCGAGGGTCTTGGAGTAGTCAAGGCCAGTTTAGTTGAGTTACGATGCTGTGGTTGCATTGTGGCAGTTAGGTGAGTAATATTTAAAATTTCTTAATAGACTAATGTTGAGTATGAATGTAAGTGTATTGGCATTATATAAATCTGGAACTTGCTCACTGTCTAGTTTCTTCATAATTTCATTAATTCATTTATCATTATAAAATGAATACTATGAGTCAGACAACCATGAGCATCGAAGATAAATGAGTAAACTAGCATGGAACCTGACCTCCCTGAACATATAGTTAGCCAACAATCTTGAGTGAATATAGGAAAGAGAAAAGAAAAGGTATAATAAGAGTATTCTTAAATTTTGAAGGGCATATTAATCACTTTCGTGGCAAGTGTTTTTAAAATAATTATTGGTACATAAGTGCACATATAAGAATAACATCT
>CAUYSK010047754.1:0-10147 GCA_963575035.1 Avahi laniger
TCCTTTAACTTCAGTGTATCGTTCTAATTCAACTACCTCTTGTCTCCTCCAGTGACAACACTCTTATCTAGGCCACTATCATTTCCTATCTAGTTTACAGCAATGCCTATTAACTGGTCACACTGCCTGTATTCTTGCAAACTTAGAGTCTGTTCCCCATATAGCAGCCAGAGGATACTTTAAAAATTGTAAATAGGATCATGCCATTTCAGCACTGAAACCCTAAAAAGACCTCCAATCTCTCTTAGAACAAAATTTAAATTTTTACCATGACTTTCAGTACCATGGCTTTTAATACACACATGACCTGGCCATTACCTATAACTGACCTCATTTCCTACTGCATATTCTGTTCCAGCCCAGCTGACCCCCATGGGCATTCTTTAACTTGACGGAAGGTTCTCACCTAGAGCCTCTGTATTTTCTATATCCTGTGTCTGGAATGACCTTGTCCCAGATATCAACATGAGTCACTCCTCACTGCCTTTAAGACTCTACTTAAGTATCACCTCCCCAGAAGGGTCTTCTTGAGAATTCTATTTGAAATAGTACCTACCACCCCATAATTTTATCCCCTCACACTCTTTTACATTTCTTCCTCTCAGTGATCATTCCCTGGCTTTATATCTTATGTATGGTGTATGTATATACCTATGCATATATTTATGTTTGTTATTTGTGTATTATTGATCTTTACATTCAAATTTAATCTTCCTGAAGGCAAGAACATTATTGGTTTTGTTTCTATCTTTCTCCAATGTCTAGAATTGTGCCTAACCTATAGCACGTATTGAATACTTGTTGGATGAATTAAAGGAAATTACCATGAAGCCTCTACAGTTGCTGCCTATCTATTGAGCCTCCACATGAACACACAGAGGCACTTTGCATGCTCAAGAAAGAACTCTCTGGCCTTCAACAGTATCCTAACACTATTATCAACTGCTGTATCCATTCAAACAGGAGAAGCCTTGACCAGTGGAACTTTCTGTGATGGAGGAATGTTCTATAGGTGCGCTGTCCATTATGGTAGCCATTACCCACTCCTTTCATACTTGAAGTGTGGCTAGTGAAAGTGAGGAGTCAAATTTCTAATAAATTTTAATTTTAATCATTTAAATTTAAATATCCACATTTGGCTACCTAGTTGAGGAGCACAAGTCTAGATCCTAGGTGGCAAATGATTGCCTGCCTTCAACAATCTTGGGCTGGATCTTTTCTAGTAAATATTAAGTGAACCTAAGTTAACTGATTCCATTGTCCTATTTTTTGCAGCTTATGTGTGCTTAGCTCATCTTAGCAACACAAAAACAGAAAATACAAACATTTCCTTGTTAACATGCTCAAAGCAAAAGACAAATTCCCCAGCAAAGGAAAGATACTGCTGGTAGAAACCTACGTTGCAAATGGGTATTAGGCAAGAAAATGCAAGACACGATTGCTTTAAGTAGAACCAGATAGCAAAGCCATGGGTATTTGTAGATTCTCACTTAATTATACATTGGTTCATTTTTCTACAGTCAGTGTTGACTTGAATCTCTGTATATGCATGTTTTTACTGAGTAAACAAAAAAAGAAATCCAAAAATGAATATTAGTTAACATCCCCTCTAGAAAAGTAGATAGTTTTTGCAATTTGACACAATTTAATATATACAACACTTATAAATAAAAGGGCTAACAATTACATTAGAAATAGTTTCACTCTATTCCTTGATAAGAAATAAATAATTTTAAAAAATAGTCTTCTTCAGTACAAACAATAGGAAAGGAAAAACTCATATCTATATAGCTTATTTGCATATGGGATGAACACAGAGCAGAGAAAAGAAATAATATGTGGTTCTCTTTTACCCTCTCCTCCATCCAACCTACTTCATCCTGATATACCTTCTGAGGAAGCAAATCAGAGGGTGTCCTAGAGTGGTGGAATAAATGTCAGACATACTACCTTTCTCCTCTTAAATCAAGTTGATTTTATGATTTGTCATATGACTACTTGAAATAGACCCATTTCTCAACCTCAGTAATATTGAAAATTTGGGCTAAATAATTCTTTCTTGTGGGTGGCTGTTTCACACATTGCATAACGTTTTCTAGTATCCCTGGCTTCCAAATAATAAATGCCAACAGCAGCCCCCCACCAAGTTGTGATGACCAAAAATATCTCCGGATATTGCCAAATTTCTGCTGGGGGTTAAAATCCTTGAACACCAAAGAAGCAGAAGACAGTCTAGTAGCAGATTATACAACCATCTGGGAAGAAAATGATCTAATTTTTGGTGACCTCAGTTCTAGTTTCAGCTTGTTTATTACCCTGATGTTCCTGTATTACCTTATATCAATTAGATTAATTTCTTGGAACTCAATTTACTTATCTTTAAAAAGTACTGATTTCTGGCCTAATTACCTCAAATGCTTGCAAAGTTAAAGTAAAATAACCAATATTAAAGTGCTTTGAAAAGATAAAAACTTTTTCCCACAAATATAAATGAGTATGATCGTAGCCATGCTTCTTATTCCATGAAAACTTATGGCAAGTTTCAAATAGGTAAAAGCTGGTGGTAATTCTCTAACATACTACTCTGTTAGGATACATTTTAAAATGAACATGAGCTCACACCCATCTTTTCTCACATTGTGACAGTGTCCTGGAATTTTGCAGAATGGGAATTCGGGGTGTCTTTTATGGCTTTGGCAGCACCAAAACGTTCTGGCAAGGTTCAGCTCAACTTAAAGTTCAACTTAAGTATCACTATCAATGAGGCTTGTGCATTGCCTTGTGGACAAGTATTTTGGGTGACTGCACAGCTCCCCAAAAATGTGATAAGCCCCATAGTCAGTGCTCGATTTTAAATGTCTGCAAATCCCTCTCTTCTGTGTGGGTAACGTCCTCGGCCCCTTGCGGAGGAATGCTCCTTTTTCTTCTTCTGGTCATAGAATATAAGATGAAGAATGCTCAGTAGAGGCACCAGGGGGCGCACCCCAGCATGTGAACATGTGGTGGCTTTCTAGCCAGGCGCAGTAATTTTCCTCTTGAGAGCAGTCACTACTTCACCCCTAACCTTTAAAGCAGCTTCACTATACCCCTGTGTACTGTGTGTGTGTGTGTGTGTGTATGCATGTATCAGGATTCCCTTAGAAATTGTGGGATTGCAGAAACCAGATCAGGCATTCTTAGAACACATTTGTGATTTTGTAAAGAAGAAAGAGAAGATGACTTATCTTTAAAGGTCTCTTTTCCTGTGAATGATGTTTGAGATGTATCACCTAGAACTTTAACACATTGTGAATAAGATTGGACTTCTCGAGTCAAGAAACTGAACAGACACCACTGGCCAAACAGGAAAAGTGAACTTGACAGGCCATGCATGAACTTGCCAAGAGGCTTAGCTTTTATTTCAGGGTCAGAACCTTGCCTTCTTTTACTCAACTTGGAAAAGAGGAAAACATTTGCATAATATTCAGATGTGTCATCCTTAAGAATGTGGACATTTAAGATAACGGAGCAAAGGGAAATAGGTCAAAAGATATTGCACACAGTTAAAAATAGCCACCGCAGAAAATGTGTTTGTATTTGGCACGGTGCCTTTTCACATTCACTGTAATTGGCCATTTGGCTTGCTGTGTAAAACAGACAGCTTTTCTCAGCTCTGGGACATGGGGGTCACGGTACTCTCCTGGCTGACCCAAACTATGCAAATTAGGGATTAAGTCAGTTATTTCTACAATTAAAGATAAAATTGTCTTCTTTTCATGTCAATGAAGAGACTCTAAAGTGAAAAAGTCAACATTACTATCAGCAGAGGAACTATTCTCTTTTGAGACTTTATTTTTTTGTGGCTTGTTTTGTTTTGTTTTAATTCATTTATTCCTTCCCCCCACGCCAGCCTCTAGACCCCTCTTGGAGGGTATCAGATGATGTCACAGTCTAATCTTCCATTACATTCTCTGCCAGAGCCGACACAGCTGGATTCTCAGCCAACAATGACGTTTAATTTGGTAACTCCAAATGTATTCTGTAAATCAACAACAGCGGATTTGGCCAGAATTTCAATTTTATCTCCATGACTGAATTTTAGAAAGGATAAAAAAAAAATTAACCAGACTGTAATGATTTACTTAAGAGAATGCATAAACCATCACACTCAACTTATTTTTCTTTAAAAAGAATGTTTTTATAAATATTTTTGCTCCTCTTAAATTATTTCACAATTTATTATGGCTATAGAGCCACAAATTTTGCCAATGGCTTAGGAAACTAAGTAACTGTATACCTATGACTTAAGTACATAATGTGAACATACTGTTCTATAAGAATAAGTTTATACTGGAGTATTTGAGGTCAAGGAATAAAGAATTTTATTTTGCTTGTAACAGAGCCAATATCATCATATGCTCAAGTAATCTGCAGGAAAGATAGCAGTGCTGAGGGGAAATTATATATGTACGATAACTAGTGAGCAGTGCTTATTAGAAACCAGGAGTTTGGAGGCTTTATAAAAAGCACTTTAGAGGGAATTCTGGCATCTGTCCAAAAGGATATGACTATTCTAAAGAAAGCTGTGGAATGTCAGTTGTTTTAAATTACTAAACTCATTCTCCAGTCTCCCCTTCTATTTCTCTCGAAATAGCATTAATCTATAGCTTCATACCTTTGAAACCCCATTTCACAGCATCTGAATCTCTGGGTTATTACGAGACCCTTGTCTGGTTACCTGAATATTAGTGGATCCCATGGAATGAAGTGGTGTGACCCAGTCACAAGCAATTACTAAAGGATTTTGAAAAGCAATAACTCTGAATTATCTTGTAAAGTTGGATCATCAGAGAAGAGTTATTGTAAAATTGAGAATTGAGTAACGAAATAAAGAAATAAACCATCTGCTGGTCTATTAATTTCCTTGTTTGGAAATAGGGAATATGTTGAAGATTTTATTAGGAATAGAATTTGTGTTTTTAAGGGAAAGAGATAATGTACAAACACAATATTCTATCTCTCAGAGTCGAAATGCATACATTTTGTAAACAAGAATTCTTGGCCTCCAGGCCTTCTGAAAATGAGCGACTTTTTTGTTATATCCACTTTTTACTGTCATTTCTCATATTTTTTGGAAATGCTTGCTTAAATTTACCTGGTGGTTCTTCAGTACCCTGAAAACAATTTTGACCTACTTTCTCATGGTAGCTGACCTAGTTTTTTGACACATGATAAAATTTACATTGTATCCAGATAATAAGCAAAAAAATTAAACATATGAGAACAGATTAAAGAAATATAAAACATAAAGCTATTAATTTTTCAAAGGGAAGAGATTGAAAAGTTTGAATAGACATTGCGTCTGTTTACAAGGGTGAGTCGTAAACAAATTTTATAAAAGCAGTCTTCTCAGGATAATCCACGAAAACATTAGCACTTTGGGAGTGACTGCTTTGTCAGAGATGCTGTTTTAAGATTGATTATATCATATTGCCTTAGAAGAAGACCTAAAATTCTCATACGATGGGACAATGCTTAGGCTGGAGGATTGAGAGCAAGAGAATAAAGAGAATTTGCTGAGAAAATGAGATTTTTAAGAGATGAGATATAAGTTGGAATCAAGTAATCAACTAGGAATAATAGTATGGACAATAATAATAATAAATAATATTACTGACTGCTTTATATATACTAGATACTATTAGTTAATTCTCACTACATTTTCTATGAATTAGAATATTTTACCATACAAATCTCAAAGATAAAGGAACTAAATTTTAAAATGTATATAGTTTTGAACTTGTGAGCCTTAAGAAATCCAAACAGACATTCCCAATAGGCATTTGGACATATGATTCAGAAACTCTGGAGAAAAATCTAGTCTGGAGATACAGATTTGAAAGTTATTGGACTTAATTGATAATTCAAGCCATAGAAGAACGTGAGATAAATTGTTATGCCACTGGATTGGAAATTACCTTTGGATTTTTAGTCATTAATGATTACAATAAAAATTATTTTGAAAGAGTGGAAGGGACAAAAGCTATATGGTGCTGGACTAAAGAATGAATTATACTCTTCTAAGATGTTTACCTATTAATAAAGGAGAAAAATAGGTTAATGACTGTTTTGTTTTAATAAAATATCTGGCAGTGGAGAAAGAGATTTTAAATAGGCACTGATGATATAATTGTAACTGCCAGCATCTTATTTCTTGTCTAAGCACAATGTCTTCATTAGCTTTTGAAAGTAGTAGAAATACAATATTAAAAAAAACTTTTATTTAAAATTGTAGCTGCTTCTTGCATCTCTCTCAATGCTGGCTTAGGGAAAAAATACCATGGAAAAAAAGCCATGATGAAATGAATTATTAGCATACTTTAGAACATATTTTACTTAGGCTGTTGCCAAAACAATTATAAATCTCCCAAATTAGATGTTAACAATGGGCAGTGATTGATATAACTTTGAGAATCTATGTATATTAGATGGAGATCATCATTTTAAAAATGTCATTATTTATCAAAAATTACCTTTTTATATATTTGCCTGTGACTAGTCTTATGAAAGTCTCAATTTTAGTCATTTTGAGATTCAAATAACTAAGCAATATTGCACTTATATTAGAAAACAGTAATCTTTTGTCTACTATCTGTCTAATAACACAATAATAATGCACAAAAATAAATAGCAATTCAAAAAATCACTAAGACATTTTGCATATCTTACAAAATGAGTGTACACTTTTTAAATGACATTTTAGTCATCACTGGTAATATGACTGTAAAGATATGGAATAGCATGAAAATGCTCTGGTTCTAGCTTATTTTGTGAGGGACACTGCCATCTGTTCAGCACAATCAGTTCTTTCATACTTCTCTGGTAAATGAAAGTAATACAAATTTCTATCAAAAGAAAATATCAGGGAAAGAGTATGTTCTACTGAATGGGGAAGCTAAAAATATAAGGTCATATTAGATACAGGAAGCCAAGATTATTTCTTTAGATTTCAAAAATTCTTGGACCAATAACTTTTCTTCAGAAGAAAACTTTATAAAATTCTTTGAATATTGTACAAAAAATAGTTCCTGTTACCAAGTCCATAGTATTTTATGCCCATTTGGAAATTGCAGGAATAGCTTTTTTTTCTCATAATCCTTTAATCTTTCTATACCCACTGCTTCCATAATCAAGCCATTTGAAAGTAATAAAACTGAAATTTGTCTCAACCATTACCCTTCCCCTTTAAAAAACAAAAACAAAAACAAACACAAAAACAAAAAACCTCTTTTGTTCTTATCCAGTAATGCCAACTCATTTGGTGCTCTGCACAAAGAACCCATCAATTAGAGCTGTTAGCTATGTGCAGAATGTAATAAATATGTCAGCCAGGTCAAGACTGATTCAAGAAATGAATCATAGGTCAGAAATGAATGTCAATTTTTAATTTTCCTTAAATGTGAAACCACAGTTTCAATAGGTTTTTATCACCACTAATAGATTCTACTTTCCATCTTAGTTTTTATTACCTTACTAAATAAAGTCTTCTTTCCTGACCACCTGATGTTCTCCTTTTCTTTCTTGAAATGCCAATGGCATTTACTTTTTAAATGCTTTTAATGATACTTCAAAGGTTCATCACATTATTTATCTGACACAGATTTATTGGTTTTTTCTATACTACTCAAAATGATCTACAGATTCAATGCAATCCCTGTTAAAATACAAACATCATTTTTTGCAGATCTAGAGAAATAATTCTACTCTTCATATGGAACCAGAGAAGACCCCATATAGCAAAAGAAACCTTAAGCTAAAAGAATAAATTGTGAGGCATCAATTTACCAGACTTCAAACTATACTACAAGGCTATAGTAACTAAAACAGCATGATACTGGGACAGTAACAGAGATACAGACCGATAGAACAGAATTGAGAGCCCACATATCAAACCACCTTCTAGATTCAGAAGCTATAGTAATGAATCAAATGAACAAGGTCCTTATCCTCACACTACTCACAGTTTACTGCAAAAGGTGGACAAAGAACTATTCATTGCTGTAAAGGGTGATAGTAAAAAGGAAAGCGTAGGATGTTGCTAAATGGTTGATCAGGAGATTCCAAGGAAGTCTGCTGGGATCAGGAAAGTCCTCCTGGAAGAAATACAGGTTTCAGTTAGAAACTAAAAAGAAAAGAATCAGGTAAGAATAAGCAAGCAAGAAGATAGAGTGTTCCAGGCAGAAGAAGAAACAGTGTGTACAAAATACTCAAGATAAGCTTTTTTTAATTTTTATTTTTTTAAAAGGCATATCTGTCTCTATTTTCAACTAAATTGAGGTCCCTGTGGCCAAGAGGGCAAGGCCTATTTTTGCTTCTTGTGTCTGTCACACTTTTTAGAACACCTCACACTTAGTAACCTAATATAGGAATACCTTGTTCTATTGTGCTTTGCTTTGTGGTACATTGCAGACACTTAATTTTTTATGAATTGAAGTTTTGTGGCAAACTTACATCAAGCAAGTCCATTTGCACCAACAGCATTTTTCCAATAGCATGTATTCACTTCATGTCTCTGTGTCACCTTTTGATAATTATCACAATATTTTAAACTTTTTCATTATTATTATGTCTCCTATAGTGATCTGTAAGCAATAATCTTTGATGTTATATTGCAATTTTTTGGGTGCACCACAAACCACACTAACATAAAACAATGGACTTAAATGTTGATAAGTGTTGTGGATGTTCTGAATGCTTCACTCACTGGCTGTTCCTCCATCTCTTTCTTTTTCTTCAGGCCTCTCCATTCCCTGAGACATAACAATATTGAAATTGAACCAGTTAATAACCCCACAATGGCCTCTATGTGTTTAATCAAAAAGAAGAGTCCTGGGTTTTTCACTTTAAATCAAAAGCTAGAAATGGTTAGGCTTAGTGAAGAAGGCATGTTGAAAGTTGAGATAGACTGAAAACTAGGCCTCTTGCATCCAATGGTTAGCCAAGTTGTGAATGCAAAAAAAAAAAAAAAAGTTCTTGAAGGGAATTGTAAATGCTATTTCAGTGACCACACAGATAATAAGAAAGAGAAACAACCTTATTACTGATACGAAGAAAGTTTTAGTGGTCTGAATAGAACATCAAACCAGCCAGAATGTCCCCATAAGCCAAAACCTAATCCAGAGTAATTCCGTAATTCTCTTCAATTCTGTGAAGGCTGAGAGAGGTGAGGAAGCTGCAGCAGAAAAGAGTGAATCTCCAGATGTTGGTTTATGTGGTTTAAGGAAAAAAGCTGTCTCCATAACATAAAAGTGCAAAGTGAAGCAAAAAGTGCTGATGTAGATAGAAGCTGCAGCAAGTTATCTGGAAGATCTAGCTAAGATCATTGATGAAGTTGGCTACAAAAATAACAGAGTTTCAATGTAGACAAAACAGCTTTCTATTGGAAGAAGAAGCCATCTAGGAGTTGCAGAGCTAGAGAGAAGTCAATGCTTGGCTTCAAATCTTCAAAAGACAGGCTGACTGTTTTCAGGGGCTAATGCAGTTGGGTGATTTTAAGTTGAATCCAATGCTCATTTACCATTCTGAAAGTTTTAGACTCTTAAGAATTATACTAAGTCTACTCTACCTGTGCTCTATAAATGGAACCGCAAAGCCTGGATGACAGCACATCTATTTGCAGCATGGTTTACTAAATATTTTAAGCCCACTATTGAGATCTATTGCTCAGAAAAAAAAAAGATTCCTCTCAAAATATTACTACTTATTGACAATGCACCTGGTCATTCAAGAACCCAGATGGAAATGTACAAGGATGTTAATGTTGTTTTCATGCCCGCTAACACAACATCCATTTTGCAGGCAGTGGAAAAGGAGTAATTTTGACTTTCAAGTCAAAATTTGTACCTTTTATTGTTCAAGAAATACATTTCATAAGGTTATAATTGCCATAAATAGTAATTCCTCGGATGAATCTGAGAAAAGTAAATTGAAAACCTTCCAGGTTTTCATCATTCTATGGGTTATTAAGAACAATCATGATTTGTGCATGCATATACCCCTCCTCTCCTCCCTCCACCCACCACCCCCCACCCACCACCCCACCCCCCACCACCAAAATATGTTATTCTTATATGTGGATTTTTGTGGTGTTAACTTTAAAAAAAATTAT
>CAUYSK010047755.1:0-66530 GCA_963575035.1 Avahi laniger
CACACACACACACACACACACACAAACTGAGATCAATTCCCACTCAAAATTCAAGTCTCAGTTCAGATGCCACTTCTGGGAAGCCTTCCTTGACTGTCCCCTCCATACCTAAACCTGTGGATCCAATGCACTCCCAGGCCCCCTGGACTCACCCCATGCCAGGACACATGACACTGCCAGTGTCTTTTTGCCCATCTGTCTCCCCTACGAGACCATGAGTGCCCGGAGAATAGACTTCTGCTGCATCGCAAATGGATATTCAATAAATACCTGTTGAAAGTACATACAGATTATATAAATATTTGCTATTAGCACTGTTGATGAACCTATGCACCTACCTACTTCTCTTGTTCTAGCTTATGAGGTTTTTTTTTTTTAAATTGTAGTAAGAACATTTAACATGATATCTACCCTTTTAACAAAATTTTAAATATATCAATACGATACAGTATCGTTAACTGTAGACATACAGCTGTATGTTGTACAGCAGATCTCTAGAACTTAACCAACTTGCTTAACTGAAAGTTTATACCCCTTGAATAGCAACTCCCCAATCCTGCCTCCCCCAGCTCCTGGCAACTACCATTCTCCTCACTGCTTCTCCGAGTCTGACAATTTTAGATGCCTCATGTAAGTGGAGTCATGCAGGATCTGTTCTTCTGTGTCTGGCTTATTTCACTTCGCATAATGTCCCCAGGGTCATCCACGCTCTCACATATTGCAGGATGTGCAGCCTTCTTTTTTAAGGCTGAATGATATTTGACTGTATGTATGTGCCGCATTTTCTTCATCTATTCATCTGTCGATGGACAGTTGGGATGTTTCCACGTCTTGGCTATTGTGAGTAATGCTACAATGAACACAGAAGTACAAATGTCTCTTTGAGATCCTGTTTTCAATTCTTTTGGATAAATACCCATAAGTGGGATTGCTAGATCATATGGGAATTCTATTTTTAATTTTTTGAGGAACTTCCATACTGTTTTCCGTAGTGGCTGCACATTTTACGTTTTACATTCCTACAAGCAGTGCACAAGGGTTCTAATCTCTCCACTTATGAGCTTCTTGACATCAGAGCCTGACTCTGGTTTCACCTTTAGCTCCCCCAGCTCCGCACATAGGAATTGCACATAACACACTTTGAAGAGGTCATAATAATGTGGGACATTGGTGCTGGAACTGGGTGAGTCAGGGCAGGGTGGACACGGTTCTTTCTAGACTGACCCGAAGCTGTTCCAGGTGAGTCCAGATGCAATCAGCCTGTGAATGCAGCATCCCGTTTGTGGGATGTCCCCGCAGAGAACACTACAGCTTCTCCCTTCTTCCTCTTCGGTCCTTTCAAGAGTTGCTTTCCAGGGCCTGGGAGCAGCCCCGGGGGCTTGCTCAGGGCTGGTGTCACGAGTTCATCAGGTTCAGCACCCTGATCATGGAATTCCCCAGCTGCCCTGATGCCTTTTCAGCATCTGGGATATAGATGGAGGCGTGGGAGGATGTTTTAGGGTAGGAGGCGTAGGAAGGGCCTGGCTTGGAGGAGCCACTTGGCTGAGACCAGTGCCAGAATGTGCCGTCTCAGGGTATGGCCTCTGGAGTGGAGTGTGTGGCTGGGCCCCAAACACCCTCCAATGTCTGAATCCTTGTGTCACTGGGAATAAATCACTTCCACTTTAGCTCCTATTCGTGGCCTGTGCAACTTAGGGCAAGAGACGGCCTGACTGATGGAAAGGGCTTGGTTCTGGGGGCCAGGAGGCACACAGCCTCGGGTTCAAATCCTGGCTCTGCTGCTTAACCAGACAGAGAGCTCAGGCAAGACACTGAACCTCTCCGAGGCTTGGCGGCCCCCTGTGTTGGTGCCAACAGGGGTCATGTATCCCGGGGGCCGCTGTGAGGTTGAGGCAATGCTAGGGAAGGGCTCTGTGTCTCTCCTAAGCCTGGTCACTGTGTCACCCCTCTCCATTGTTGTGCCTTTTGCCCCAGAAAGATGAACATCTTAGGAACCCCAGGGCTTTCCAGTGAGGCTAGGACTTCCTGGTGGGGACAGGCGTCCATGAATGGTATGGGGTAGCCCGCAACTGGTCAGAAGCGTCTATCCTGGGGCAGTCTCTCTCCCACGTCAGGGACACACCCGTCTAGGAGATGGAAGAATTGAGCTACGGAAGGAAAAATAACTTGCTTAGGCTGCCTGGACTTCCTTTAGATAAATAGTTATTCGTAGGAACGAAGGAACTTTGGTTCAAAGTAAAGGTGAGAAATGGAGGCAGGACAAGTTCTCGCCTCACCTCCCTGTGCTGTCTTACTTCCAACTTAGGACACCTGACCCGTAAGTGCGGCCTCAGCGTCATCCCGCACCTGACAGTTGCAGCCTCTGTGCCTCTGCACTTGGTTTGGTGCTTGCATGCTGGTCCTATATTGAGCAACAAAGTCCATTTGACCAAATCCTCCCCATCCTTCAGAGCTCCTCCTCCTCCTCCAGGAAGTCCTCTGGGGTGCTCGGTTGTCCTTTGTGCAGCTCTTATCTGTAGCTCAGCACACTCTGAGCCTCCGATTCCAGCTGTCTGACCTGGTCTCTCACCATATCAAGAATGTGTTTCGTATCACTCCCACATGGCCGTGGGCTGTTGCCCTCCCGACGTTTTGTAGGCTCTAGTCCATCAAGGGTAGTTTCAGCCTAGCCAATGGGAAGGGTTAAAACATGTGCCCCACCCCCAGCTAAAAGCCACTAGAGCCTTCTCTGCTTTCCTTTGGTCTCAGCCTCCACTGCCCTGGGCTGAGTCTAGGACTTATGGCTGTCATTGCAACACACACATGTATGTGCTTGTGCATGTGCGTGTATGTGTGTGAGAGCGAGAGAGACACAGAGACTGAGACTGCGGGAATGGGGTGGTAAGAAGGGGGAGGGGGAGATGAGAGGAGGAGGATGGACTCGTGCCAGGCCAAGCGTGCCATGTTTGTGTCTCGGGGTGAGAGTGAAACCACCCTCATTCCCATCAGTTGACGTGCCTGGGCAGACTCTCCAAGCCCGCTAGCTGGGGCAGGTCAGCTATTCAGATCCCGACAGGGTCCAGTCTCTGTCGCCTAAGCTGAGACACATGGCGAGAATGAGGGCTCACTGCTAATTACCACCATGACAGCAAGCACTGGGGGCATTTACATACATTATCTTAATTTGAGGTCGATGCCCTATTAGTTGCACAGATGAGGAAACTGAGGTTCAGAAAGACTCCATGACATAGCACACGTGGGGTGCAGGCCTGCAGACGGTCTGGACCAAGCCCGCGCTCATCTCCCTTCCTGTGTCGGGCCTGGCCTCCTGGGTGAAGGTTCTGGCTCTGCCACTGGCTGCCCTGTGTGGGACATTCAGAGCATTGAGCCTCGGTTCCGCCCTCTAAAGTGGCCCAGGTGCTGCAAAGGGCCTGCCCGCTCTCCTGTGCCGAGAGCTGTGTCGGGGGGAATTCTGAGTCCCCTGACGCTGAGATGCCACTCTTTTGACTCTGGGATTCCCAGATTCTGATCACAGATTCCGGAGTCCTGGAGCCCGGTGGTTCCCATAACCTCTGATCTTCCCTAGAATGTAGGCTCCAGAGGTCATACGCTTCTGTGTACTGGTGCCCTGCCATGTGCCAGGGCCCAGCACAGCCATAGCCTGGCATGTGGTAGGTGCTCAGTCGGTGTGCGTTGACTGAATGACTGACTCACCCTCAGTTCTGCTTCCCTGCAGTCAGCATCCACCCCCTGGCTGGAGCCCCTGCCCTGAGATGTGTCCAGTTGCCCACGCAGTGCTGCACAAGCCCTGGACCAACAGGCAGAACACTTTCCCTCTGGCCCTCCCTGGCCACTGGCCAGCAGCATGACTGCGGCCAAGTCACCTGGCCCGTATGAGCCTCTTTCCCAAGAGCGCTAGACACAGAGACAGAGAAACACACCAAGCTCGTGCCTGCCTCAGGGCCTTTGCATTTACCATTCCCTCTCCCTGAAATGCTTTTCCCTCGCTGGGTTCAGGCCTTTGCTCCATGTGACCCCTAGAAGCTCCCTACTTAGGGAAGCCTTCCCTGGTCACCTCAACTCTAACGCCACCTCCAGTCACTTCTCTTTTCTTCCCCAAGTTGTTTTTATTTTCTTTCACAGGGCTCGTTACCATCTGACAGTATTTATTTGTTTGACTACTGTCTGTTTCCCCAATTAGAATTTCAGTTCCAAGAGGGCAGGAGGTGTTTTAGGTCTGATTCAATGCCTAGAGCAATGCCTGACACATGGTTGGTACTCGGGCCCTCAACAAATATCTGTCAGAGGAAGGAGAAAGGGAGCGAGTGGGCAAAGGCCAAGCCTTGTGGGTTCACCCCTGCCCAAGCTCTGGCCCCCAGATGCTGAGCCACAGGGGCAGCTCTCTGCCGACTCAGCCTGAGCTCCCACGAGGCCCAGAACATTCCCCAGGCTCTACTCCGGGCGCCTGCACCACGAGAAAACAAGATCAGAATTGTGTGCCCTGCGACAGCAGGACACAGGGCAGCCAGCTTACCCCCAGAGGGGACACCAGGCCGAGGCTTGGGCAGGGCTGCTGTGCTCTGTTGAAGCTGGGGGAGCACCCATTTTCCAGGACGTGCTGCTCGAGCCTGGTTTCTGTTGCTGGCACTTGGACAGCTGAGGGAGAAGGAGAGCTGCGTCTGAGGCGGGGAGAGGAGGAAGGCCGTGGCTGCCCAGCCCCGCCTGGCTTCCTAAGCTGCTGTGTTTACATCTCCTGTCCTGCCCAGCCCTCTCGGCTCCCCATGGCTCTCCACTGTCCGCAGGAGGATGTGGCCACTCAGCTGGGATTCGGGGCCCTCCGGGACCCAGCCCTGCCTGATCCCCAGCCTGTTTCCCCCGGTGCATGGTGACTGTCCCGGTGCCGCGCTCCCCCCATGCCACTGCTGTCTGCGCAGAGGGCCCCCACACTCCCCCTCCAGGAAGCGCTTCGTGAGCACACCCCCATGGGATCCCACTCTTGTCTGGGCCCCCCGGCTCTCCTGGACTCTCCTACTTCTAGGAGCTGCTTGGGAATCAACATGTAGCTCCTTCCGCACGCAGTGGGTGCCCCAGCCTGTGGGAAGCCCAGGCAGGCAGGGCGGGGAGAGCTTGGGGGGGGCAGTAGCCTCCGCTCACCCTGTGCTGATCAGATGAGGTAATGGACATGGCTGCGCCCTGTAAACTGTAAAGCGCTGTCCTGCCTCACCCCAGGCCCCTTTGTCTCTGGTTGGACTCTTGCCCCGTATCCCCATGGGCCTCTGCTGAACCTGGCATAGATCTGACCATTTCCCTTCTCCTGCACCCCCTCTTGCCGGTAGGTTCCACCCACCCTGAGGCTGCACCCCGTCCTCAGGCCCTCCCGTGCTCTCCCACCCCCTGTGGCAGCTCAGGGCATCCCCTCTGCCCGGACTCTCCCTCCCTCACCGTCTCCTCATTCTTTCAGACCTGCCTCAGATGGCACCTATTCCTGCAGAATCCTTGACCCCCTGGGCATGACTGGTTGCTCAGTCCCTCTCTGTGCGGTGGCACCTCCCTAGCTGTGTCTCATTCCCTGTCTGTTTGTGCAGGTGCCTCTGTGGCTTTCAATTAGGGCTTGACACAGAAGCCGAGGCTTCTCCTGGTGCGTGTGCTGTCTGCTGGGGATGTTCTAGTTGCCAGGCCTGACACTTGACAAACTTCAGTTTACTGAGCCCCAACCATAGTCCTATAGTCACTGCCACCTTCCCTGTGGTGGCACGAAGGCCCAGATGTGCTCAGAGACTTGCTTGAGGTCACATGACGTATGGGGTTCTGCTCATGTCAAAGCTTTCCTCCACATGGTGTGGCCGTGGCCGAGGGAGACACAGCAGGCCTCCTTCCAAAACGCAGCTGTCAATAAGCTGCCTCGGGGATTTCGCTTGTTTGTCTTTTTGCCACCCGGTTCTTCCCGTGTCTCCCATGGGTGCAGCCATCTCAGCCCTGACAAGAAGCCGGCTGGCGTATGAGGGGCCACAGTCCCCATCCTCCTTCCTGCCCTCCCCAGGCCTACGGGGAGGGAGGGGATCCCTCCAGGTCACGTGGGCCCAGACGTGACTTGGTGCTGCCCTCCAGGGCTGTTTAGGGAGCAGAGCCTGGCCACGCCGCCTCCCGTCCTGACATCCAGACTGCAGATCAATAAATCCGTCTCCTGCTCTTCTCTCCTGACCATCTGTTTTCCCTGGTGGTCCCCAGGGAGTCTGCCAGGCTGGCTGAAAGCTCCCAGGTTGGAGAGAAGAAGCTATTTGGGGGCCATCTGTTTGAGAGGTGCCCCCGGCTGGGGTTCCACAGCTGAAGGAAGCAGCCCAGGCAGTGGGGGGCTGCCAAGAGGGGACAGCAGTTAGGGGGTGGAGACCCACCCTTATCTGTAGGCGCAGGGCCAGGGTGTGCCAGCTCTGCCCCTCGTGGGCAGACCCCCGAGATGCCAGGCCTGGCTGCAACTTGGAATTGTTGCTGGGGCAGATGGTGCCGGAGGGAGCGGGAAAGACAGTCTGAACCTCACCACCCCCCACAACTCCTTTTAAAACACATACACACACCCTTAAAATTGGGTTGCCAGTGACAACCTGGCATATCATCTTCTTTTTATATTATTCTTAGCCCCTCTGTTGCCATAGCAACTGAACAATGCTTTTTAAATATAGCAGTTAATTTTTTCATCTCCAGCAACAAAGTTCTGGGGCTGTCCAGAAGGCCAGTGGCTGGTTTCTCTCCCGGGGGCAAAGCCCTCCCAACTCCTCTCACCCCACGTCAGCCCTGAGTGTGAGCTGGGGCCAGCTTTCCTCAGGCCAGCGGGGACCCTCTCTGTTCCCTGACCTGGCTACCCTCCGAAGTCAAGGCGAAGTAGAAAGAACCTCATGGAATCAGCACCCTGGGCCCAAATCCCCTCTTGCCCGCCCCTGGAAACTTTGCTCTTCCTCTTGTAGCCTCGGTTCTTTTATCCAGTCATTGGAGATGACATGTCTGCACCGTAGATCTCAATGAGGCTTAAACGAGCTGAAAGAGGCGAAGGTGCCATGGTAGTCCCAGGACACACTCAGTAAATGCCTCCTTTTCTTTCTTCTTCCCCTCCTCCATTCCTTCCCTTTCTTTCTCCCTTTCCATCCTCACCTCCCTCTCTCGTGCGCCTTTTTCCCAGCCCCTGCTCCCCACAGCCTTGAATTATTGATGTTAAATTCCCAGCCAGTAACATCAGAGGGTTAAAATCCATAACCAGCCTTCCTCTGGTCTCCCCTTGGCCTGCCCGCCCTCCCTGAGCTGGTGAGCTCATCGGACTCATGAATCATACATCACGGCTTGAGAACCCAGGCCCCTGGGCCCCGCTGCTGAGCAGCCCCGGGCGGGAGGCAGTCTTCTGGAGGGACTAGCTGACTCTGAAGCCACGTGCAGAGTAGGCACCGTGATGGGGAGACCAGAGGTATCATCTCAGGTGCTCTCAGCTCCGCAACACACTCCCGCCATCATCCGGCACCTCTCCCCACCGCTCCCCCAGGCTAGCTCATCACCCACTCACTTCTCTGCATTCTGCAGCTCAGCACGACAGGCGTCAAATAACAGACAGTGAAGTTCCTAATGCTCAGAGGCAGTCAAAACACGGCATGGGCTGCCCAGCAGGTAGTGAGATCCCTGTCACTGCAGAGTTCAACTAGAGGCAGAACATCCGGGGGCAGGATATTGTGGGAAGGATTGGAATACTAGGTTACAAATTGAATAAACTCTTGTCTTGATCTATGATTCTGTAATGGAAATAATAAGACTAAAATCACCGTATAATTCTTCAGACCCTTGGGCAGCAATGATTGTCCTCATTTACATAAAAAAGTTAACTTGCCCAGGGTCACTTAGCTGACTCTGAATGCAGGGTTCTACATGCCCCATTATTCTGCAAGTTCACTTTCCTGGCTGGCAGCTGCATGGCAGAACATTCATTGAGCAGCGACTGAGTGTGACTCTCTGTGCTGAAACCCAAGTGGGTGGCTCAGAGACCTGCAGAAGCCAGAGACAGCTCTCTGGGAGCTGGCAGTCTTGATCAGGGACCAACAGCAGACCCAGAAAGAGAAAACGAGCGGTCTCAGGCCAGAGGGAGCCCCGAGGAGGGAGTGATGCTCTGGGCTGGGGGCCCAGATGGGGGCGGGAGGGACGGATGCAAGAGGGGAAGCTGCCTGCGCCTCTCAGCCCACTGCGGGCCCAGGCTGCTGCGGGCCTTTGATGTCTCACTTCATTTCAGCCTCCCGGTGGCCCTGTGAGAACCGCACAGCATCCAGTTTTGACAGATGCTCTGCTGAGCTTGTCAAGGTCACACAGCTCAGAAGTGAAGGGACCACGTGAGTCTGACACCAAGACTTTCACACCAACGGGAGGTGGCGGAGGGAGGGGCAAGCCTGCCCTGCAGTGTCTGGAGGGCCGAGGGTCTGGCTGTCAGTCTCTGCTGCCCGAGGCCAGTGTGGGCGACTTGCCAGCTAGGAAGTGATGGCTAAAAGGGCCCGGCTCCCGCCTCCAGCCCAGAAGAACTGCCTGGTGCTTCCCTCGCTGGGGAGGAGGGAGGGAGGGACAGTGGCTATAGTCACTGTCACTGTCACATGCTGTGCAGGGCACCAACTGTGGCCTGTAAGACAAGAGACCTGGGGTAGGTCCTGGCTTTGGTTCCGGTTCTTGGTGACCCCTGAGGCAGGTCACCCCAGGGTGCTGGTCTCCCCTTTTCACTCGGAAGGGCAGAACCTTCATGGCCCTGCCTGTCTCATGAGCTAAAGTTAATCTGTCATTGTCAGCATTGATCCTGACCATCTACCTAAAATGTCAACCAGGCACAGGTGCCCATTGTCCCTTCACCCCACTTTGTTTTTCTTTATAGCACCTGCACATCCCGACCTCTGTACCTCTCCATTTACCTGTTATTGCCTTTCGCTGCTGTGACACTGGAGACCCACAAAGACAGGGAGTGGCCTTTGGCCAGGGCTGTGTCTCCAGGTGCTGGCACACACAGCACCAAGTGCACCTCTGAGGAATGATGACCCACAGGACGGCGGGCTGTGCCTCCCTCACGCTCCCAGGGCCCTGTCCATGCCTCCTGGTGCTCATCACAGGGCGCTGTGACTGTGTGTCCAGCTGGGAGCAGGTGCTTGATGACAGTTTGGTGAAGCAGAAGAACAAAGCACTCTCCTCCCTGGCCTCGGTTTCCTCATTTATACTCTGAGAGGGTGGTCGCCCTAGAGGTTTGTTAAGCACCCTCCCCCAGTGACTTGCTGGGGTATGTGACTTGCTGGCTGGCATTTCTGCACCTGCACCTTGGTGCCTTTGCCCCACTGTTTGCCACCCCAGTGCTCATCCTGACCTCCAAGGTTGGTCACCACTCAGAGCCTGCCTTCCCCTTGATGAGCAGTTAGCTCCCCAGAATAGCCCATTGTTCAGAGTCAGGTGCCTGGACCCTGCATTTATCTCCAGTGTGCCGAGTGTGCTCGGGTCCCTGCCAGGCACATGGCGGGCATCGTTGGAACTGCTTAGGCTGCTCAGCTCTGAGAGTCTGTCTGTGGATTCAGGAGACAGCCAGCTCCAAGGGACAGCGAGAACTGATGGGGAAAAGGCATGAAAGGGAACCGACCTTCGCTGAGTTTCAGGCACTGGACAAGTGCATTTTATATGTCCTCGTGAAGGCCGTGCACGATGGCTGTCATTAGCCCCATTTTACAGCTGGGTAATCTAAGGCTCAACAAGGTTACTTTGCCATGGAACTGCCTCAAGCTCAGAGAGCTTCTAAGGCACACAGCTGGGATCTGAACACAGGACCATCTGGCCCCAAGTGCAAGCATTTTCACTGCGCTCCTGGAGTCCCCTGGGCAGTGGTGATGGTCGGCCGCCATCAGCCCATGAAGCTGTAGCCCGGCAGCTCCCAGCGAGTGAGTGGGAGAGGGAACCAGTCCTGTGGATGCTGCCATGGGCTCTGCATCTGCAAGTCACCAGGCTTCACTTCTGGCCCCTTCTTGGCCTCCTCATACCCTCTGCCTACTCTCCTGGGTCCTGTCCAATCTCACCTCCTCTCTGAAGGAAACAGAAGCCTGTGTGCTACTGAGTGAGAAAAGCCAAGAATTTGACACCAACAATGGCCACAAGACAGGCGGGCACTAGAGGGCCAGCCCAGGGGACAGGGAGGATGCAGTCTAGGCCCACCACACAGCAGAGTCCAGAGCAAAGGGCCAACACAGGCTGTCAGGGGGACATCGTCTGGGCACTGCCACTTACCAGCCAAGTGACCTGTGGCAAGCTGGTTAATGTCTCTGGGCTTCAGCTTTCTTTTCTGTAAAATGAGGGTAGAGATCATAACTGCCTGACACGGCCCTCTTTGGGGATTCAGTGCAGTAACCCATGTAGAATTCTTAGGGGAGCACCCGGCAGGGAGCAAGGACTCAGGAAGCCACTGCTAGCCTGCTAGCCGCCCTCGTGCTGTGACCGCGGCTGCGCGCTCCAGGCAGTGAGGAGTCAGGCTTGTAGGTAAGGCTGCAGCAGGGCACTGGAGCAGCCCCAGGAACAAGGTGGGTGTTTGACCTTGGGAAAAAGACAGGGGCAGGGTTTCTAGACACAGGCTGCAATATCAGGGCAGGAAAGCCTGGGCTGGGGGCTCTTTAGATACCCCCCCATTTTAAGAGGAGGGTTGGTCTGAAAGCCTGCAGGCAGGTGCAGAGGATCAGCTGCTGGGAGAGAGGGGGGAGAGAAGGGTCAGACCCTCCTTCCGGTTAGAGTCAGAGCCATTCCATGCAGCTTGAGGAATCATGTACCATTTCACATGTTTGCCCTTTTCAAGCAGAACCATGGACTGTCCGAGCCGGCACGACCTTAGACATGATGCCAACTGCCCTGGCCCACACAGCAGGTTAACACATGTCCTGCTCTTCTCTGTGACCATTTCCCTATGGTCATAAGAGGGTGGTACACTGAATGACCTTTTGGATCTTTCTGGCCCTGAAGATGACCCCTAGGGACTGTCTCTGGGGTTTGTTTCAGGTTAGGAGAGGGGAGGTGGGAGCTCTGAAGGGGCAGTGTGCAGACGGGACACGCAGCAGGAGGAAGTGCCCGGGCCCCTGGCTGATGTGCCAACAATGGGGTGGAGGGCAGAGAGCTGGTCCAGTGCTGTCCTTGCACTTGAGCAGGGCTGTCTCTCTGGGCACCAGGGTTGCTTGCACACCACTGACTCATGCTGGCAAAGCTAGAAACCTCCCTGGGGCTCTCCCAGCTCCTAGTGGAAGCAGGTTCCCGACAGGAAGCCTCTGTGAGTCCCTGCCTTCCCTGCCCCACCCTGGCACCTCCCTCCAACATCCAGCACCTGGGCCAAGCTTGGCCACAGCTATCAGAATCTTGGTGCCCGGCAGGGGCTAGGATTGGCCTGGTTGCTCTGAACTCTGTATCTGGGGGCTGGGGGAACACTGAGCTGCAGCCTCCCCCGACCCCTGCTGCGTTGGTGACTCTACATAGCTGAGTTTGCTTCTTTCTGCTTCTGTTTCCCTGCCTAAGACTCCAGTTCTCTGCAGAAGTCAGAGCCCCACACGAACTCTAGACCCCGAGACCCTGGCAGGCTGTGCCCGTTCCACCCAAACCCGCTGTGGGCTGGCTTCTGTTCCATATGCCCTCAAGTGCTGGTGGGGTTCCTGCCCTAAACAAGGAAAGTTGCCAGGCGATGACACTGCCTTTCTTCTGGCTTCTGAGAGTGTCACTGCCTGGAGGCTACCTCTGCCCCACCCGTGAGTGCCCTGCTTGGGTCCACCACCAGCCTGCCCCACCCTGCGGATGTTCCCTTCTCCAGGCTGCTTCCTGACATGGGCGCTGAGGCAGCCAGCTGTGAGGTGCCCCATTCCCAGGTGTGAAGCTCTTATTGGGTATTAGGATGCTCTGGGCTGCAGATAAGGCTGGAGGCAGGGACAATTCCAAAGCTGACTCACCGGCAGCCCAACGACATCAAGGATCCAGGCACCTTCCAGACTCTGCCAGCCTCACCTCCGTGGCAGCAGCATCTTGCCCAAGGCCCTAAGACGCCACAGTCCCAGAGGCCATATGCCATGTGGAGGCAGGTGGTGCAGAAGAGGGACAACGTCCCCAATTGTCTTTTTATTAGCAAAGAAACCTTTTCTCAGAAACCCCAAGAAAGACTTTCCTTAACTCCAAAATGGAAGTAATTGATCCATTGGCCAGGCTTGAGTCATGTGAACCAGTCACTGGAAAATGGAATGACATTACCATTACCAATTAGCCTATCATAATTTACCCCCGGGCCTGGGAAAGGGCTCACCCTAATACAAGCAGGTGTCTTCCAACGGGGAAGCAGGTGAATACACAGCTGTGCGTAGCTCCTAGAATTTAACTTGAACTTTTCCTGTTTGCATTTGGTGCCAGAGTTCCTGGTCACAGCCCTGTGTGCCAAAGGAAGCCATTTGACTTATTTCTCTCTGAATCCATTAGGGTCTGTGGTGCAAGCAACAGATGCCGACTTGAGATAACTTAAGCAAAAAGGGAGTATATCGGCAGGATAATGAGAATCTTACAGAATCAACAGGAAGGCTGGAGATCCAGGCTCAGAAAAGTATCCAGGACCCCTCTAGGGACGAGAAAACAGGAACGAATCAGTAGCAGTCTTATCGTGGCCCCTGCGATGGGAGAATGAGCTCCGGGGTGAGGGGCCTGGCAGCAGCGTGCAGTATGCCTGGCTCAGGCTCTGCCCTCCCCGGGGCTGCGGGAAAGCAGGAAGCCTTGGCTTACTGTCCACAAAGACCAGGAGAGTGGATTCCCCTGAGTGAAATCAGAATGCCGTTACCGAAGTAGGAAGAAGGGATGCTGTGTGGACAAAGAACAACAGATGCCACCACGGTAGCACACGAGGCTTGACCCAAAGACACAACAGAGATGGCATGGTACATTTCCTCACATGGGAGTAAAAGATACACAACCACAGCGCCGTGGGGCCAGCTACTCGGAGCAGGAGACATGGGAGCACTCTCTGGCAGGTCCCCACAAAGGCAGTCCTCCCCACCGAAGTCACCCTGATAGGGCAGAGGATTCTATCAAATCCTTCTATTAATAGAAGCTCCCTGTGCACTCACCTGGGGAATGGCTGCTCCTGGCTTCTCCAAGTTGCTCTAGAAATTCTAACAGTCATCTGTTCACTGACCATAGGAAACTGGGGTCAACCCCAGAACATCCCTGAGTCTCTCTTCCAGGCTGCATGAATCGAAGGCCAGCCGCTAGGCTTACCTCCCCCTGGCAGGGCAGGGTTTAGGCTTGGCCAGGTCTATTGCTGCAAAGAGCAAAGTGTTACTGAGCTCCCGCTGTGGGGCAGGTAGAGTGCTAAGCACTCGGCATGCGGCTGTTTATTTAATTCTTCCAACAACTCTGTCATATGGCTGTCCTTTTCCTTTTCTACCTATGAAGAACTAAAGTCTAGAAAGAGCTAATGACTTTCCCATGGGAAAAGCTACTAAGTACAGAGCAGTACTGGAATCGGACCCAGAGCCTGCTCTTGGTCACTTCACCCTACCGTCCCACACCCGCTCCAGCAGGCCTCTCACTCTTCCCTCTTGGAAGGGGAATGGATCTGTGACCTTGCTTCACACATCTGCCCTTTAGCCTTATCCACCCTGTACAGAGATTGGGCTGTAGCCCTGCACCTGTAAGAGCCTCCAAACTGTTCCAGAAATGCTAAATCCTTTCTCGTCCCCACCTAAGCCTCTCCATAAGGCAAAGTCATGAGTTGCGCTTTTTAATTTTCACCATGAAGTCTTGTCTTTGCCATCGTAGTTCTGGCTTCTGAAAGACATGGCCCTGCCTTCTGTGGGCAGCAGAGCAGCCTGTGCCCTCAACCTGGCAAAAGATCAGGGACTCCATGGGGGCCCTGGGGGTGGCCTGCTGCAGTGGACACAGAGGTCGCTCAGAACACCATCAAGGGGCAGCCTTGGAGGAAGCTGAGGGGGTGACTTGAGATGCACCCTACTCAGCTACCACCAGGACACCTCACCTTTACCTGTTTTACTCACTGGTCTTCCATGTAAGTTCTATGTTCTAAGAAAAGATTCTCTGGCTAAAATTGACTGGTCCACTGGATACATTGATGCTTTTTTCCATAAGATTCTACAAGATTTTCCTTGATCTGAACTCCTACATCTCATTGGCCACCGGGAGAATTACCTTTACAGAACCCAGCTTAACATTCTTTCTTTGACGTCACTGAGAGCCAATGACCAGGAATAGTCATATATGTGGGTCATACCTCAGTACATCAGCAAAACAGTGTAGAAGTTGTTCCTTGTGTTAGTCAAAAACAACTTGAAACAAAGATCCTGGTAACTAATTCTTCTCAGAAATCTGGCCCAGGTCTTAGTTTCCTGGTTCCTTCCTGCTGCCAAATAATAAAAATCACCTAGTTTTAGTCTTTGCTGTGGCCACTAGGATGCCCAGAGATATTCAGCTAGGCATCGCTCTTTGTAAAATGTGTATTTTTTTCATATATAATACTTGGATATTTCCTAAGAATTAGAGAATAGAGACAAGTATAAGAAAGCAAAAAACAAAAGAAAATTATGCACTGTATCTCCCAAAACTATTAGTCTTTTCATCTGTCTGCTTTTGTTTATGTGCAGTTTTCATGTGGCTTTATTTGTAGGGTTTTTTTTCTTTTTATATGTGGTGAAATCATCATGTATACAAAATTTTGAGGCTTGCTTTTCTCAACCTGGTATCTAGAATATTTTCATGTTATCACATCATTTTTAAAGGATGCGTATATTCCATCAGTTAGATCAGAGGTAAGCAAATGTTTTTCTGTCCAGGGCCAGATAAGTAGATACTTTCAGCTTTTCAGGCCATACTATTTCTGTCCCAACTATTCGACTCTGCTGTTTTAACACAAAAGCAGCCGTAGACAATATGTAAATGAATGAGCATGGTTGTGTTCCAATAAAACTTTATTCACAGAAACAGGCTACCAGTAGGGTTTGGCATACAGCCTGTCAACCCTAATATAGATGTACCTTAGTTTTCTGTGGTGTGTTAGCGCTTTCCATGGGTTAGCACCTTGATTTGCTGTCAGTATTTAATGTTTCAGTATTATAACTAACGCTGCATGGAATTTACTTAGAATTTTTTTTCTTAGACTATATTCCTGAGAATTGGGATGACTGTGCCCAGAAGTGTGGGTATTTATGAGGCAAAGCTCTTGATGGATGCTGTGAAATTGCCTTTCAAAAGCACCCTGCCAATTTTCACTACCAGCGCCATGGGAGAGCGCCAGTTTCCTCAGGCCCTGCGAGCACTGGGCAGTGTCCTCCAAAACATTTTCTTCCCTGCTCCTTCTCATCTGGATTTTGCATTTGTCCAGTGTTTTGGGCCTCGGTCTGCACTTTTATCCTTTAATCTTTCTCACATCCTTTTTAGAAATAGACAAGATATAAGCAAAAAAATTCCTGGGTTTTATAGATCTGTCATTCTGGGGTCAAGTTCAGGGATTTAGGGAAATCAGCAAGATTTAGGGAGAAACAGAGTCCTGAAGAGCCAGTGTGCATGGCATGGCCAGTAGAGCTGAGAGCTGTTCCTCTCTGCTGAGTGAGGGGCTTCCAGGGGTGGACACCGACTGGAACCTCCGGAGTCTGCATCATGTGGGCCACGCTTGGGTGGGGAGGTGAGAGTGTCCCGGAGGGAGAGGAACAACACAGTAGGAAGGGAAGAAAGTGGGTTTGGGGTCAAATGGATGTCAGCTCCATGTGTGAGCCTGGGCAAGTTGTCCTGCCTGTTTGAATTGCCCATTTTGTCATCTATAAAGGGCATTAAAAGGTCAACTGCACAGGATCGTCATGAGGGTTCAACGTGATCCTTTATACCAGAACTCCACACAGTGCCTGGCACGTAGGACTTAATGTGTCTTTGTTTAGTGGGATTGCTTTGAATACTAGAGTCTTAGGAGTGATGGGAAGTAGGTAATGTGAATATTTTTTAAAAACAGAGAGTATGGATCCAGTACCCACATAGTGGGCTCTAAAAAAATAATTGATGGGTGAATGAATGAATGGAACTTTGAAGTCCAACAGCTCCAGCTTTGTCACTTGTTAGTTAGATGGTCTTGGTCAATGCAGCTTGCATTGCAGAGACCTATTCTCTGCAAAATGGGTCTAATGAACAAGAATATTGACAGGTGTTCACAGTATGGGAGGCTAAATGGTTCGCCCAGGATCTCACAGCTGGTACGTGGTGAGATCTGGGGACCCACTGCAGGCTCATGAGGAGGATCAGATGAGACAAGGCATTAAAGCTTCTGGCTCAGTGAGAGTGTGTTCCTTCCCATAAGCAGGACAGTCTGCCAGCCTCAAGGTCTTGGTGGGGAAACAGTGCAGGAAGGGTCTGCAGCCACCGCAGGAACTGGACTGAGTCAGAGGCAGCTGCGCGCTGCTGTTGGCTGCTGGCACTGGCACTGGCACTTGGGAGGAACTCTCCAAGTGGATTCTCTGGAGACTGCCCTTCCCTGGGGGCCATTTCTCAAGCAGCTGTCTCGCCTCCACGGAACCTAGTCTATGCTGGAGCCAAGTAGAAAATTTGCCTTTTCATAGCAGCCTTTCAGCCTAAAGGGGGAAACCCGGGCTATGCTAACAAGCCTGTCCCTGGTAAAGGGACCTAAAGCCCTCATGGGGGAGAGAGTGATGGGAGCAGTGCTTAGCACAGAATGAGTTGGCCCATTGGATGAGCTCTGTCAGGGTGAGCTGCTGATCCTACTAAGCTCGTTGTTACTATGGCTATGGACTGGGGCCAGGTGCAGGAGGCTCTGCCTTCTCCATATGACCTTTAATCCACCCAACATCCCTGCAAGGTAGGTGTGAGTATCCCCATTTTACAGATAGGGATACTGAGGCAAGTACAAAGAGGTAAGAACACAATTAGTGAGTGACAAAACAGCAGAGCGAGGACTTGAGTTTTAGTATCTGATTCTAGAACCTGTGTTCCTAACCATGAGTCACATTTACTGCCAGTCAGTGGACAGAGCTTTGAGCGCTGGAATGACCAATCTCCTCCCGCCTGGATCTGGCTGTGAGCAAGGAACCGGAGGATCCTAGATTCCTTGGGGCCAGAACTTCAACTATTCTTCTGCCTTGCTCATCAGTATTTGAAGCACAGATATTTACCTCTCTACAGGGAATATTTCATCTGTTCAACTATCCAATAAATGTTTATTAGGGATTTTCCATGCATCAGGCCTTATGCTAAGTGCAGGAGATGAATCACGAATAATAATAAGTGTAGCTAACCCTTACCATGTGCTGGGTACTATTCTAGGCATGGTGCATAGATTGGCCCATTTAGTCCTCATAGCAACCCCACAGATAGCTAACTATCACTGTCCTTTCTTTGTAGATGAAGACATTGAAACACAGAGAGGTTAAGTAATTTTCCCAAGGTTCCACAGTCATTAAGTGTCAGAACCAGGATTTGAACCTGGGTAGCCTGGGATCAGAGTTCATCCATTTAACTGCCCCTACCGTGTTGTGGCTCTCCTAGTTCCTACCCTCACGGAACTTAGAGTCTTTCTTTTCCAACAGGCATGTTAAAATAACATCAACAGCAATTCAGTTCAGTTTTATTTGCTGAGAAGCAAACTGGGCAGTGAGAATTGAGAATGAATGATCCTAGATTTGGCAAGTGCATGACATCACAGGACCAGCGAGTCAAGATCATGAACGGAAACTTGGTCCATTTTCTCCTATGGTCTTGGCTGCTGTGTGCCCTTTGGTAAATCTTGTCACCTCTCTGAGCCTCCATTTCTTTATTTACAGAATGGATTGTCAGTATTATACCTTCTATCTGCCTCCAGAAATTTCTGTGGAGACTAAAGGAGGTGGCAGATGGAAGCAAGATTTCAAAACAGAAAAAAATCACCAGGCAAGGGTTTGTTATTCGACCAAAGTGAAAATTTAGTGTCAGTTCAGCGAATAAATGAATGCATGAAAGAATGATGCTAGCAGACCTGCAGCTTGGCTTCATGGGTGACAGCGCCTCCCTGCAGGAGATCCATTGGGTTTTTCATGGTCCCAACACGGCCCCACACTCCTGCCCCTTGAGTGCGTTTGTGCCCCATTCGTGTGAGCCTCCAAGACTGTTTCAGCAATCACTTACTAATGTCTGCTGGGAGACAGGCCCTCTGCTGCTCTGTGGGGAGAAGAGATGGACCCGGAATTGTCTGTGCCCTCGGGACTCACAGGCTAGGAGGAGAAATGGTGCTAATAATAATGTTAATAATCACAACAACAACATAAACAATAATGACCATCAATTACCGAGCCTTTTCCCCATGTCGGAGAGTGTGCGGAGGTTTTATGTCTATTATTTCATTTAATCGTTACAACTGTTCTGTGAATTACTGAAACGATGGTTGGTTCCTATTTTACATACAGGGAGACAGAGTCAGGCAAAGTAAATAACTTACCCAAGTTCACACAACACAAATTTCTGGAGACAAATAGAATAGGTATAATACTAACAATCGATTTTATAAATAAAGAAATGGAGGCTCAGAGAAGTGACAAGATTTACCAAAGGGCACACAGCAGCCAAGGCCATAGCAGAAAATGGACCAAGTTTCCGTTCATGACCTTGACTCGCTGGTCCTGTGATGTCGTGTGAAGTTACGGAGCTGGGCGTGAACCTGAGGAATTGGATGTGGATACGAATAACTCCGTTAGAAGGTAGGAACTACTGAGTACCCTAATGGGGGCAAGGGCAGGGTTCAGAAAGAGAACAGAAGCAGGACGGTGGTGACGGTGATGACGATGGTGCGGCTGCTGCCGTTGGTAGTAAGGATGATGATATTTACGATGTAGGTGATGAAAATGGTGGTGATAATGCGAATCCTCAGATGCACATTTGTTGAGCTTCTGCTTTGTGCCAGGCCCTGACCTGGGTGCTTTCTACTATCTCATTTCGGCCTCATAACGACTGTGTAGTGTCAGGATTCCCAGCTCCATTGTACTCACCAGGACTCTGAGCTGCAGAAAGCCCAGATGCCCAAGGGCACATGCCCAGTTCAACCCGGGCTTCCGCTTAAGAGTGCCTCACCGCAGAGCTGCAGCTCCTTCCTATGCCAGGGCCCCTGCCCTTTGGGCCACAGGCCCAGGCATCCCAGAGATGCTCCATAAATATCTGCAGCATGGACATGGAATGAGTAGATCCCCAACGACTCAACGCCTTAAGCCCAGGGGACATAAATAACATGTCACGAATGAGTATGTGTGTAATCATTATTTAAATGTATGTAACGGTGCTATGATTACTAAAATAAAAGTTAATCGTAAAACATTTTGTTCATTGTAACTTTTACATTGTTTACTTTCTCAATGAGAAGATACTAAGTATATGGTTACCATTAGGAGGAGATCTGAGAAATAGTTGCGCACAGAAAGGGGTCCTTGTGCTGAGTTGGTAGAAGCCTTCTGCCTTCCTGCAGCGTGTAGTCAAAGTGCTTTGCCCGGTACCTGGCACAGAGATCACTGGGAAGGGAGGAGCCCACCAGGCTGTGGACAGGGAGCCTGCGGCATTCTTCCTGGGTCTGCATGTGCCTTTCTTACTGGATCTGAGCTGCCATTCTCAGAGGTTTCTTCTCCTTAAGACCTGACATCAGCATGCAACAGCTTCTCCACATGGCTCTTGAATGCTTGCATGAATTAATGACTAATGAAAGGAAGAAGGAGTGGATTCCAATGCACAGTGTTCGGGGAGCCCAGGAAGGGTGTTTTCCCCAAGGAATGCTTGAAAATGAGAGTTCCTCAGGCCTGAGAGCAAGACCAGCATGCCTGCGGCACTGGCAGGGGCAGGTGCCCGGGGACTTTCAGCTCTGCGAGTAGGGTTTTGAGGCTGGGGTTGCATCCCCAGGGGCCTGGTTTTGACCCCGAGATAACCATGTTGGAGAAGGGGCGGCGGCTGGGGCTTCACTCTCAGAAAGGCTGTGCTCACCATTTTTGGATGCATTTTTCAAACTCAGATGAAAGTTGACAGATGGCAGTGGTATAATATTCTCACTTTCTACTTCCCACAGGCCTCCCTCCAACACAGTCCTCCACGCTCTTAGAAATCTCTGACACATCTCAACCATGAGACCACGGCTGGCTTTTGGCAGGTAAGCTCTCCCCATTCCCCCCACCCCACAGGACACAGAGCAATTTGAGCACATCCCGAAGGCCACTGGTCTGCCTTTCTTGCCCAGGAAAATCTCAAGCAAGGGCCTGCCTTTCTGGGCTTCTGTTTCCTTATCTACAAAGAGAGAGAGTGGACTCAGTGAACTGGGCTCCAGCCAAGACCATGGGGTGTGGCAAGGGGCGGTGGGGACGGCACTGCAGCTGTGAGCTACTTCCTTAGGGCTCAGGCTCCTGTGCGATCACTCGATGGCCCTCACATCCCTAGAGCTCTTGGGCTGGGCTGTGTGCACCATATGTGTGTATGTGTGCACTGCAGGGAGGGACTGGCGTCCCTTCCTGCTAACTCTGCTTGAAGTCAAACTCAGACCCAGGCCATCACCAGACCCACGCCTGCCCTCCCTTGGCCTGGTCATCTGGGTACCATTTATTGCCTGTTGCGCTCTATCCTCTGTGCTGAGCACTGAGGCACAGAGAGGAACAAATCATGGCATTGCCGTCCAGGGGAGGGGATGGATGTGTGGATAGCCACAGTGCAGCAAAACCTGTGAAGCCAGGAGGGGTCCATTCCGTCTCGGTTTGGTTTTGGGGTGGCTCAGGGGGTGACACTTGAACTGGACTTTGACAGATGAATAGGAGCTCTCCAGGTGAAACATGGAAGAAGGGTATTCTGGGCTGAAGGAACGGGAAGTGCAAAGATGAGGTAACTGGGGCATAGGACCCAAGAGGAGGGGTGCAGGATTCCGAAAGCCACGCCAAGGAGCTTGGGTTGAGCCCTGTGTGGAAGGAAGGGAGCTGGTCGGCTCTGTGGTTCTGGACAGGCCTGGAGATGGGCTAAGAGCTGAGAGGAGGTGCTCATGGTAGAACCTATTGAACCTCATTGGGGGCCCGGGGGTGGCCCAGACTCTCACAGGCTCAGGGGCCCATCAGGTCTCTGGATGCAAATAATCCTCAGGTGCTCTGGGGTCTGTCCGGGATTGGGCTGCCACTGGGCTGCAGGGCTGCTTGGCTTCCGGTCTCTGCCCCTACCTGGCCCTCCCTTCGTGGAAGAATTGTCTTCCATGCAACTTAGGAAGGAGGGGGCAGAGAGCAGGAGGTGAGCACTCAGCGAGGGAAGCTTCCTTTGTGTCATCTGCATTTCTGGCCGTCCCCTCCCCATTGCTGGCATCACCACTTGAGCTCTGCCTACCCCCCCACACACCCTCCATGGAAAAATTGTCTTCCACGAAACCAGTCCCTGGTGCCGACAAGGTCAGGGACCGCTGCTGTAAGGATGCAACAACTCAGCGCTGTTCCTAAGGCCCCCTCAGCCCTCTCTTCTCCGCTCCCGCCCTAGAGTGGTTTCTGTGTGGTGGGTAGTATTTTGCAATTTTATAGTTTTACAGCTTCCTCTCTTGGTAGAACTCAGAACACTCTCACATCTGTTGTTTCATAGGAGGGTAGAGAGTAGGCCCTAGGGCCAGACCCTGCTCTGCCCCTCCTTTGGGAGCACTGTGACCCATCCGAGCCTCAAGGTCTCTGTCTATAAAATCACTGCCTCCTGCGGGGGTCCAGGGTCAAGCGCACACGCTGGAGGAGAGGCCACCACAGTGCCCATCATGTGCTCAGCACTTAGTCTGAGCTCCTGCACCAACTCACGTCCCTGTGAAGGAGCAAGTGGCTCCTGGTGGGCAGTGGTGGCGTAGAAGGACCTGTGAGTTGTGGGTTCAGCAGGTGGCATGAACAGCTGGCTGACGTGCCTTACAGGAAGTCAGCCCAATGGACTTGACGTGCCTTTGAAAAGTCCATTCAGAGAAACTTCCTGACGGCCTCTCTGTTCCAAGCACTGGTGAACACCAGGGGCCCAGGTGAGAACAAGATGGTCCCTTCTCCAAAAGGGACATGTAGACAAAGGAACAGCCACACTGGGCAAGAGTAGCAGCAGAGGCCCATGTAGGAAATGAGAAGTGCCGAGGACAGGAGCTACATCCCGGGTGCTGTGATGGGGACAGTATGTGGAGGGGCCGTGGGAGCTGATGCTGGAGGGATAGTGGGGGGTTGTCAGCTCAACAGGACTTCGGGGAGGGAGCAGAGGGGTTCCAGGCAGAGGGACTGGCACGGGCAAAGGCGTGGCCTGGGAGACACCCTGGCATGTGGGGGCATCAGTTGTTGGTGTTGACGATGACTTCCCTAGAGCTCCCCGTCTTGGAGAAGCATTCACGGAAGCCTAGCACCCAGGCCCCTCCACTGCTCGGACCTCATCGGGAAGGTCGCACCCAGGGCCCACAGTTTAGGAAGAACATCTGCAAGCTCTGTGCTAAGGCCAGATGTGCAGCCTCTAATGCCTCTAAGGCAGTGGGCGGCCTCTAAGACTTTTCTTGGTTGGCGTTGAGGGCACCTTCTACCTGTGAGTTCTGAAGCAATCCTGGAGATGTTGCAGCACTCGTGCTGGGCGCCGGGATAGAGATGAGGGAAACTCGGTCCCTGCCAAGGTACAGAGAAGGAGGGGCCCAAATACCTGCACCAAAGCCCACCGATGCCCCAGTGGAGGGGCGTCCAGGGTGCCATGGGACTATAGGGAGGGGTGCAGCTGGCGGAGGGGTCACCATAAGGAGGGAGCACTTGCTACATGCCAGGCACTGTTCTAAGAGCTTTATGTGGATTTACACGCCACCTGCACAACAACTCTATGAGGCAGGTACTGCTATCATCTCCTTGTACAGGTGAGAACTGAGGCACAGAGAGGCTGTGTAACTGTCCCAAGCACACACAGCTAGGAAGTGGCTCAGCCAAGTCGAACCCAGGCAGTCTGGTCCCAGAGTCCATGCTTCAGTGACCGTGGGTAGCCTCTCTCTAAACACTAAAGGCACCTATAGGGCTGGGACTATGTCTGTCTTGCTCTCTAGCGCATAGTAGGCACTCAATAAAAATTCGTTCACCAGGAAGAATGCACAAATGCATGGATGAATTGGGCCCTGGAAGAGCTGGAGCAGAAAATGGGGATGGGGTGGGCACTCAGGCAGAGGGAGAGGCTGGAGCAAAGGCCTCAGGTGGGGACACCGGCGTGCTGTGGGGCACTGCCAGGCCTAGAGACTGGAAGGTGCGGGGAGCCAGACAGGGGAGAGTTTAAATGGCAGCCCCTCCAGCCAGCCCTCCCCGTCCCAAAGACCTGGCGTCTGCCAGCCTCCCCCAAGCCTGGCCCACTCGGGAAAGGAAGGGCACTGTGCCTTTTGTGTCCCTGCATCACGATTCGTCGCCCAGTCCCTCAAAGACTCCCATGGGCGGATCTGGCAAGAAGACCACAAGCCCCCAGAGGTGGAGAAGGGGTGAGCGGAGAGGGGCCCGGGAAAGACAATTCAAACCTCACTCCTGCATGGGCTGCTCTCTGAATGTCTGAGACTTCGTGGAGCAGGGTGCTGTTGTTGTTATTTTGTTTTATGCTTTTTCCAAGACCCTTTCTTTTCTTCAAGCTCTGTGAGCTGCAGATGGAAAGCTGCGGTTGGGACTCAGCTCCGCAGCTCAGTGAAAAGCAGTTTCTCAGCTTCCTGAACAGACACTTTGCTTCTGGAGCCTCAGTTTCCTCCATAAAATGAGGGGTTGGAGAATGTTGATCGTTGACACCATATAAATATATTTATACACACACATATATACTACCTGCCTCTAAGCATACACACTTAATCATTTTATATATCTAATATAAATATATAATTTATACCATCTTTTATTGTGTTTTCTTCTAATTACAAAAGTAGTTCATATTTTCTGAGAACATTTTGAAAAGTACAGAAAAAGAAAAAAATTCACCCACTGTTCCACATCCGTGACTGAGATATTTAGCAAATTCTTCTCCCACCTTTTTTCCATGCACATGTATTTTTTTTTTGAAATATATATTTGGGATTATACTCTGCATTCTATTTTTTAACTCAAGCTGGGCTATTGAACCACGCTGCTGGGCAGGGCCGTCTGTCCCTGTGCCCGGGAGGAACCGGAGGCAGCAGCTGCCACAGCTGTTGGGCGCCCGTCTCCCCCTCTCCCGCCTGGGTGGCTGCTTGGAGGCCTCTGACCTTCGGATGTTCTGTATCTCTGGCGGGTGCACATTTGACACTAATTTTAGCTTGGCCTCTGAGGCCCGCTGGCCTTGGGGCCTGCACATAATGGACGCCTTATGTAGACAGCTGCCAGCGGTGCAGGAAAGAGCGTCCCACCTTAAAATGTTCCTCGTCGCCCGCCAGCACTCTGCTCTCAGAGAACAAGCCGGCTCCCTGTTCCTTCTCCCACCAGGAAGGGGCCGGTGTTGACGTTCACAGCCCAGCAGGCTGCACCCGGTGGGCAGGTGGCCCACCAAACACAGGGGAGATTGCTTCTCTGGATGGGGTCGTGTTTATGCAGGACAGGATTTGATTTGAGCTGGAACAGCTGGGAGAGGCTTCCCGAGAAATTGCAGGGCTGCGGGACATCTGAAATGTCCTCAGGTGTGGGGCACCAAGCCTCCCGGAGCCTCACCTCAAGGCCCCACGTGTGTCAAGTATGTGCGCATGTGCAATGCCATTCGCCATCCCATTTGATCCTGAAGTATTAGGTGGCAGTGTGCCCATTTTACAGGCGAGGGAGCTGAGACTGAGATGGGGAAGTCATTTGCTGGAGGTCACATAGCAAGTCGGTGGCAGGGACTTGTACGTAAATGTGGGCCTCTCTGACTCCAAGTCCAGGGCTCTTTCCTGTACGTATGTTGGGAAGTGGCACAGCTGGGTCCATATCCATCTGCTCTGTGTTTCTGTCTGTCTGGTATTATTTATCTAAAACGGAAATACTTTAACTTTCACCTGAAACATAATACGTGTTTATTGAAAATAAATACGGGAGTTGATCTGCTTCTAAAGCACAAATCTAGGGCTGGGCGCGGTGGCTCGCGCCTGTAATCCTAGCACTCTGGGAGGCCGAGGCGGGTGGATCGCTCAAGGTCAGGAGTTTGAGACCAACCTGATCAAGAGTGAGACCCATCTCTACTAAAAAATAGAAAGAAATGATCTGGACAACTAAAAATATATATAGAGAGAAAAAATTAGCCGGGTATGGTGGCACATGCCTGTGGTCCCAGCTACTCAGGAGGCTGAGGCAGGAGGATCTCTTGAGCCTAGGAGTTTGAGGTTGCTGTGAGCTAGGCTGACGCCTTGGCACTCTAGCCTGGGCAATAGGGCCAGATTCTGTCTCAAAAAGATAAAATAAAATAAAGCACAAATCTAATCATGGCAGACTCTTGCTTCAAAACGCAGTGCTCTCCCGTTGCCTTACCAGACATTCAGCTTCCATAGCCTGCTGCCTGCAGACCCCATGCAGACCCCGAGTCCGGGACCCCTGCACTTAGATATCGCTACTGTGGCACTTGAGTAGGGTTGGGATTTTCTATATCATCCACCTCTTGACCAGAATGGTGCTTCAAGAGGCAGGAGACCCGCAGATCACTCACTGCCATGTCCCTGGGGCCTGCACTGGGCCAGGTACAGAGTCAAACCCAGTAAATATATCAACTCCCAGCCCATGGTCCTTCATGGGAAACCTGAGCGCTAGACCAGGCTTAGAAACAAGCCCAGGCCTGCACAGCCACTGCCGGCCCAGTTAGGAAGCGGCTGCCTGGCTGCACTCCCAGGAGGGGCCTGCAGGGCCAAGTCAAAAAGCCGCGACCCTGGGCGGGCTGGGAGGAGGACCTCGGAAGGGCACCCCCAGACGTGTGCTGGAGACCAATACCCACCCCCACGGCAAGCCTTCTACTTCCCCACCTCTCTAGTCCCCAGTCCCACGGCAACAATGAAGCCTGTGTGACCCGTCCCCTGCCCCGACAGTGATTCTTTGACACAAGTCTGGTGCTCTTCATGGACAATTCGTAGGAGTGTCATCATAAGCTGCTCTTGGGGGGAAAGTCTTCTAGGGACAATCTGGGCTCCCTGAAAGCAGGACCGTCGCTCTGTGCCTTTGTGCGGGACTCCTCTCTGGGCCACAGCCCCAGCCTCCATCTCCGGGACTCTGGATGCTGTTACGCGAGAGGCAAGTTCTTTGGAGTCCCACAGCCGTGGCTGCAGCTAGTCCTACCGAATACTACCGAGGGGCTCCAACTTTCTGAGACTTAGTTTCCTCATCTACTAAATGGGACTAACGATTCCAACTTTCAGGGCGTTGTGTCTTGCAGGAAAGTGCTTTTCAAAAAGTCTAGCACAGTGGCAGGCACGTGTTCCTTCTTCTGGAGGCCTCTTAAGGCTTTGAGAGCTTCCCTGAGCAATGCCCTGGCTGCTTGGTGAGGGTGGGGTCACTGGGGAGAGGTGTTGGGGCATGTTGCACTTTGCACCCCAGCCTAGCACCGTGCCGCTTCTCTGACTCTCACCTGTCCTTGGGGCTTTAGCCAAGGACCAATCTTGTGTTTTCTAATGAAAGCCCATAGAAAACAGGATTTTTGTCATAGATTCATTTCACTTCACGATCAGCTTTCCAGGAGGATGTCTTTCATTCATTTATTCATTCTACAAATATCTCCAGAGACCCAAACACCCGCAAGGTATGGTAGGAGATACACAAATGGTCCATTCAGGGACCCTGCCTTCAAGGAGCTCACTGTCTAAGCAACAGTTGTAATTTGGGCGAAAAACCAAGATGTGGCATAGGAAAGGCCAAGGGCTGGGGGAAGGAGTGATCACTTCCTGCAGGGCCCATTTGAAAAAAGTTCCATGAAGGTGGAAATGAACTACCTTTAACTCAAGCGTAATGAATTAGAAAGCATAGAGGGGAAAAGACCCCATTCTCTAAAGAAATAGCAGCATAAAATAGCTGGGCATGGTGGCTCCCACCTGGAATCCTAGCACTCTGGGAGGCTAAGGTGGGAGGATTGCTTAAAGTCAGGAGTTCGAGACCAGCCTGAACAAGAGCAAGACCAAGTCTCTACTAAAAATAGAAAAAGTTAGCCGGGCATGGTGGCACGTGCCTATAATCCCAGCTACTTGGGAGACTGAGGCAGGAGTTTGCTTGAGCCCAGGAGTTTGAGGTTGCAGTGAGCTACAATGATGCCACTGCACTCCAGCCAGGGTGACAGAGTGAGTCTCTGTCTTGAAAAAAAAAAGAAAACATAAAATAATCAAGAAGAAATTTAAGAAGGTCTTATTATTGGCCTAAAATGAAATGGGATCTCAATAAAAATTCCAATAAATTTTTTTCATAAAATAATTATAAAGTACATCTGGAAAAATAAACATAGATGAATGGCTAGAAAAAAATCAGTGTTGGTATAGAAATAGGCCTGTGGCTCAAGGAACAGAGAGCTCAGAAGTAAACAGTGTACGCAAGGGCTTAGCATGCAAGGGCATAGCAGTGAGAATTAGAGATGAGAAGACAAACGATTCCTAGCATGGTATAAAGACAGTCAGCCAGTGTGTTTAGCGGGGGAGGAATAAAACTGGCTCCGTTCCTTGGTTTTTGCATCAAAATAAATCCCAAGGTGATCGAAAAACATGACACCATAAAGGTACTAAAAGAAAAACAATGAGAGAACATTTGTAGCATATTGGGATGGAAAAAATGCCTCCTTTAATATAAAACCAAGTCCAGAAACTGTGAAAGAAAAGAATTAAAAACCTATGGGCAAAAACCCCACAATAACGAAGTTCAAAGGATGATAACAAACTAAAGAAAAGTATCTCAACATAGGTATGGTGGGGAGAGGGTTAATAGCAGTACCGCACACCGAACTCGTATAAATGAAGTAGATGAAGACGCATCACCAGTAGAAAAATGGGCAGAGGCTGAGAACCAGCAATTCACGATAGGTGGGATACGGGGATAGTAAGCGCGGGGAAGGAGCAGTCACCAGCGCCAAAGGATGCACACCAAGGAAGCCGAGTGTACCGAGAATGAGCACACTTGGGGAGACACAGAGTGGGAAACGGCAACACTTGAGCACTGCTAGCGCATTGCGAATTAATACACATTTCCTGGAGCAGAGATTTAACAGTATGTACCAATACTTTCAAATGTGCCCCCTTCAACTCTGTGGTCCAGTTCTGAACAAGCATCCTAAGGAAACAATCAAAAAGCATCCAGGAGTGTGTGTGTGTGTGTGTGTGTGTGTGTGTGTGTGTGTGTAAGAAGGCAGCAGAGCACATTAACTGTAGAATCTGAAATCAGAGAGACCTTATTTTAAGCTGCATGACTTTGGAAAATTTACTTAACATTTCTAAGCATCAAAGTCCTCATCTGCAAAGTGGGCATAATAATACCACCTTCATAGGCTTGTTGTCAAACTTAAATGAGGTAATACTTATAAAATTCTTAGCAGAGGACTGGGCCCATAGTAAGTGCTGAACAAATGTTAGCTTTTTCATTGTTACCAATAAGGATGTTCATAATAGTATTGTTTATAATAGTGAATAATAGGAAACAACCCAAATTGTCCATCAATAAGGAACTACTGATCAATGATTGAAGAAAAGTGCAAGGTGGTGCCGCCATCTGCAGACCTGTATTTATGGACATGGAAAGATGCCATTGACATATTAATGTATGAGTTTTTTAAAGTGTCAAAAGAGTACGGAAGGTCCATTCCAAATTGCATGGAAGTATACACCCATGCATCTAGAAAGATGTTGATTCTTGTTATTCATAGTAACTACATTCTTCTATAAAGTCTTCACAAACACTGAATTACCAAATACTGAACCACTGTTCCTGGGAGAACTACAGCATTAGCCTCCAACAAGCCCCTGATCACAACATTTTTGTCAACTAATCAATACATAACCTTGTTTTATGTGCATTTCTATTTAAAGACACCTTATTTAACATAGATTGTTGATTCATTAATACCGAACTCAGGGCCAACAGCATTATATCTCATGTCTGAAACAAAGCTTATCCAACACAGGTATTTCCTCTGGAAGGCACAGCACAGCTCTCCTGTGCTTGGGAGTACTAGACAGCACTTCAGCACTACACTTGGCGGCTGTGTTAAAATGTAAAATCACCAAACAAAAATCGTAAAAATGCGAAAAAAGGTGTCACTACCTAGTCTGCAAAAAGGTCTTTATAGGATGAGAGGTGAAACAAGAAGGCACCGTATTGTCTTGTTTGACCTCATCGGGGAACATGCACATCAGGCAACTCAAAAATTTTCTCTAATCCGTGCATTCGCAAACGATTATGAAAATGAGCATTGACTTTGGGGTTACAAATAAATTTTATCAAGTAAATTTGCACATACAGAATTTTTGAATAATGAGGACTGACTGTATCTAAAAGTATGGTGTCTTAGTACGTTCTGGCTGCTCTAACAAAATACCATAAACTGTGTGGTTTATAAACAACAGAAATTTGTTTCTTACAGTTCTGGGGGCTGGGAAGTCCAAGATCAAGGCAGACTCAGTGTCTGCTGAGGGCCCACTGTCTGACTCATAGATGTCACCTTCTTGCTGTGTCCTCACATGGTAGAGGGGATGAGAGGTCTCTCTTGGGCCTCTTTTATAAGGGCACTAATCCCACTCACAGAATTCTGCACCCGGAACGTAATCACCTCCCAAAGGCCCCACCTCCTAACACTATTGCCTTGAAAGTTAGGATTTCAACATGTGAATTTTGGAGGGACTCAAACATTCAGACCATAGCAGATGATCATGTTAATGGTACTTATCTGAGAGTCAGGATTTAAGGGATCTTTTTTCCATTCTTCTTTATACTGATAATGCTTTAACATTTTAGAGTGGACAAATGACATAATCAGTCAAAGCAATAAAGCTATTCTCAATCTGGAAAGAAAACTTGTCACTGATGGCACTCCATTGTCAAGATAAAAATCCAGACTCATTAGAATAATGAAAAGTTAACACTTTTATGTATTGCCTACTATGTGCCACGCAGACTTCTAAGCCTTTTACATAATTCATGTACTTCTCATCAAAAAACTCTGTGAGATAAGGTCTATTATTATCTTCATTTTTAGGTGAGAAAATGGAGATAAAGAGGTCAAATGACTTGCCCAAGGTCAGAGCCAGTAAGGGGCAGGCAGTCTGGCTCCAGGATCCATGCTTTCAACCAATGTTCTGTGAGAGCCGCTCAGTCCCTAGCCTGGCACAGGGCTCTGGAGGTGCCCAGGTCCCTGCCCCAAGGGACTTCCAGTCCAGGTTGGAGGTAGTGACAGCAGGACACCAGGCACTTCAGGCACAAAAGGGGAGGCCTTCCCAGCCCAGCCTGAGGACTCAGAGAAGGCAGCGCTAGTCCAGCCCTCAGTGACCCCACAGGCTGGCTTCCCTTCCTCTTTCCTCCTCGTGGGCACACGCTCCCCCCAGGGCATCCCAGCACCCCACACCCAGCCCTCCCCCTGCCTGGAGCCTGCCATGGCTTCTCAGACTTCATGGGGCATCTGCTCACACTGAAGGCTCAGCTCAAAAGTCATTTTTCTCCGGCCAGCAGGAGAAAGGAAGGACTCTTTCCTCTGACCTCCCCAACACCCCAATCTCCGCTCTATTTTGGAACCTCATGGCCATTATCCCTCTACTCACTCGTCCACCCACCTGCCCACCCCCATGAGTTTGTGTCGGGAATCTCTGTGTCCCCAGCACCCAACACATTCCTCACACACGCTCTCTCTCAATGGAAGTGTGTTGAATGAATAAATGGTCAAGCAAATGGCAATACCTAAGATTCCCAGACCCCCAAAGACCTTGGCAAGCTGGATTGCAGCAGAGTAGTTGCTGAAGCTGCCCGGGCTCCAGGGGACTCTGAAGGGCTGAGATGTCTGACCACAGGATGGGGCGCAGAGCTGACGCGGCTGCAAGACCAACATCAGCCAGGGTGTTGTTTCTGCGGCTTCTGAAAAACCCCCACCCTGGTGGGAAAGACTAAGAAAGGTCCCATTCAACTTCTCCTGGCACTTCCAAGGGAAAGGATGGGGTTTGGATTGGTCAGGCTAGGGACATCTTTTCTAAAATAGCTTCATGCATATTCAACTGCTCCCTGAAATAGTCGAGTGGCTATTTTAAGCAGCTTCTACTCAGATGCCCACACATAATGGCATCTACCTTGAGCATGTAAACCAGTAGGAAGCAAAGAAAAGGGAACAGGAGGACAATATCAGGAGGCTTTGGGTGGCTTCCCGTCACCCCTCCCCAACCCCGGGTGTGTTTTTCTTCTCAGGGGCTCTCTTACATGAAATTGAAAGTCATGGTTACTATGACAACTTGCAGGAGATTTCCCATCCTGTTACCTTATCCACCCAGAGCCCAGAAAGTACAAATGCACCAAGGCAGCTGTCTCTTGAGACACAACCTCCATACACATAAGTCAGTTACTTTACTCCTGAGAGAATCGCTCAGCGCCCATGTCCTCGTGGTTTACACACAATGCTAACAGGTTCCCAGCAGCTTAGAAGTGGAGGCGGTGGGAGGGCAGTCAAAGGCAGGACCCTAACAGCAGGGCGTTGAGGTTACAACAGACAGTCCCGCTGGAAGGGCAAAGAGAGAACAATTCTGCAAAGGTGACATTTATCAACAAACATGTCCCGGAGCATCAATGTGTATCCTGTGCCGTTCCCCGGGGAAACAAAGGTAAATAAGACTCAGTTCATGAAACGAACAGGTAATTACATACTTTAAAATGTATTTATCTAAGCTCTAACTTTGTTTCCCCCTAAAGATTCAAAAAAGTGTACCACGGTGTTCGAAGTGCTGGGGTTGGAAATACAGTGTAACGTGTGCTAAGGTGAGGGGGGGACACGAGGTTCACACGGGAAGGAAAGTCCTTCTGAGGAGTTGGGAGGCGAGGCTCGAGAGACAGATAAGAGCTTTCTTGTGAGACATGCAGGTGGCGGGCTCTGTTCCAGGTGGCAGGCACGCCACATGCAAAGGAACAGAGGTGGGAAACAGCACGTCTGTCTGGGGAACTCCCGGCGCAGGGTGGCTGGGGCATGGCGCGGAGGAAGAGGAAGAACGATCAGAGGAGAGGTGGGGGAGACCCGGGGCCACATCTCCGGGGCCGTGGAGGCTCTGTCCTGTCAGAAGAGCTCTCCGGGGTCATTGCGTGTTTGGCCAGACTCTGACTCACCCCGGTTCATCTGAAGTTCTCCCTGTGTTGTAACATGAAGCAGTGACTGGAGAAAGAACATGAGATTACGGTAGAAGTTCCACAGTGAGAACTGTGATTATCAGAGTGAGTTCATAGTGCATTCCACTTTCTCAGGAGATGTATCAAAAACTTTAAACGAACCGGAAGGTCGGAAACCTGGACCCAGAAGGAGGGAGGTGGAAGGACTGACCCTGGGACCCTGGGCCTCAGCCAGTGCAGCCACGTGACGAGGAAAAACAATCACATTTTATATGTCTGAATTTATATTCATCCTGTTACCCCACAGTCGCCCAGGAACAGTTCTGTTTTGCTCAGGACAGCCGAGAAAGGGAGGAGAGTGTGATCTGATGCTTTTTAGAAAGACGGTCACTCAGGGACTGGGCGAGAGCCGCAGATGGAACCCCAGGAGATGCGCTTGGCGATCTGGAAGACGCCTGCCGAGGCAAGCCTGACCACGTGTTCCTTCCAGTTGGCTTCTCGGAGCTCCGGGAACCACCAGCAAGAATCCAAGTGCCCAGAGGAAGCGCATCTTTCTCTCCTGTTCATCCCTCGTCGTCCTCCTTCTGCATAAGCCTCCTTATTCTTCATTTGTTCATTCATTCATTCATCTGGCGCTATGGCAGGGACATCGTTAGCATAGATCATGACTTCTTCATGGAATTTTCATGGATCTGCAAAACCCCTGCAAGTGTAAGAAAATGAGTGCATAGCCTATGTTCATTCTCTGAAGAGATAGCTCATGGCTTTCAGCAGATTCTCACAGGGGCAGGTGACCCAAAAAAGGTTAAAAACCACTGATAGAGATGGGAGTTGTTTTATTTTAAAACAAATGATTTCACCTTTTGGTAAATAAGCAGGGCGAGGGAGCGCCAGGTGAAATTTCCAGTTCTGCGCCGAGCTGTCTCAGAGGGTGAGGTGGCACCAGGGACGCTGCCATTGCCTCCGGCACCACCATGCACCTAGTGTGTGCACACACCGCAGCCGAGCCCGTCCTGAGGCCCTGGGAGCACCAGGGAGGGGAGCGACATCCCACACCACACGCAGATGGCTCGATTTCTCTCTCTTCCCAGCCTGTACACGGTGGAGCATGTGAGGCCCTCCTGGCTGGGATAGAGGTAGAAACCTGGAAGAAATCTGAGAAAGGAGAGAGCACGTAGGCTGGATTTGCAGAGGTCTTGGTACTGAATGAGGCTTTGAAGAGAAGGGGCAGCTGACATTTATGGATCAGCTGCAAAAGTCAGGTTGTGTCGCCTTGGCTACAGAGCCTCCCATGGCTTCCTGTCTCCCAGTAGGAGCCACAGTTCTTGTAAATGCCTTCATGGCCCCAGTGAGGTGGCCACCATGGACTTCTCACAACCCATATCCTTTGGCCTCCATGCTGTTCCACAAACTCTGGCCTCAGGGCCTTTGCCCTTGCTGTTTCCGCTGCCAACATGATTCTCTCCCTAACTTCCCTGAGGTCTTTACTTAAATGTCCCCTTCTCAGTGAAGCCTTCTCTAGCCCCTGATTTATAATGGCAACACTTCCTACTGCCACCACCCCCATTCCCTGTCCCCTTTGTCTGCCTTGCCTTTCTTGATAGCACTCACCACCATCCAACATGCCACTGTCTAGATATTGTGCCCAGCGCCTGGAACAGGACCTGGCCTGTAGTAGACACTGAGTGAATATCTGTGGAATGAACGAATCCATTCTTACCATGCTCCTCTGTGCACATACTATAATCTCATGTTGGTCCTGTAATAACTCCACAGGGTGGATTTTATTCTCCCTTTTCACAGATGAGAACCAGAGACTTATAGCAGCTGGAAACACCTCCTGGGTTCTGGGGTCTCAGAAACTCTGTTCTCTGTGTACCCCCCCATCCCCACTCCAGCAGGCTTTGACACTGCCTTCACCAGGGCTCCTGGAGCCACAGGAGAGGCTGGATTTGTGTGTGGACCCAGTCAGTAGTTAGAAGGACACAGCAAGCTCTCACGATCCAGCTGTGTCCAGGTGTGACGTGTGCTGGAAGCGGTGAGGCCTGGGACCATGGCAGAAGCAAAGCACAGGAGGAGAGGAGGCAATCTGGTGGGGCCTTGGTGGCTTCCTACTCCTCTCTTCCACCCCATTACGTATCTTGCACCGCAGCTCATTTTCCTGGAAGAGATGACTTCAGTGGTGACTTTGCACTTTGAAAATACAGTCTGGAACCAAAAAATAAGCCCAGAATGCACCAAGACAGCCACGATGCGAGGGGACCTCCCAATACACGTGCCAGCCCATTCGCTTGTGGTAGAACCCGCCGGTGCCCGTTTCCTCCACCGTTACACACAGTTCTAACAGACGCCAGCCTGGGAGCGCTGGGGTGCGCGGGACGGCAGGGCGGGGTGGGGAGAGAGCCGCGCTCCAACCCCCAACGGGGCCCGCCCCGTGCTGGCTACTGAGAATTACAAAGATGATATTACGCACAAGGTGCCTTTGGGGGACTTACAGCAAAACAAACGTGGAAAACAAATAAGTCCAAGTGCATTTGTGTATTAAAAGCCTTACATTGTCCCAAAAAGGATTCAAGGTGGAAACTGGGATTATGGTACAGTAAGTGCTGCAGGTGAGGCAAGAAGGGGGATGGGCTCTTCTCCCCGGGGAGTTGAGTGGGCATGGGGCGAGCAGCGTGCCCGTGTGGCTGGAGCGTGGGGTAGACGACGTCCATCCAAGGCATGTGCTGTGAGCTGGTCCTGTCCCTGGAGGAGCCCCCGGTGCAGAGCAGGAAGCAGGCAAGCAAGCAAAGGCTCGCACTGCACCTGCAGCTCCCTCCTCTCAGGGACCTGCTCGCGGCATCTGGAAAACCCCAGGCTAACGGGGCCGCGGCATTTCCCTTGATGGCTGAGGCTGATGCTCCTACAGGCCTTGGTCCTCCTGGATCACTGCCCTCCGGCCGCCCTTGTAACAGTGCCAATAGTACATCTGCTCAGAGGGGTAGCACCTTGCCTTCAGACAGCAAGGTACAGTTTGCAGAGCACCCTCACATCCGGCCTTGCATTTGTTCCTCTATGAAGAAGGTGGGGGCAGGGCCAGTTTGCCGGTGTACACTTGGGGCCAGCAGCAGCTCAGAGACTCTGACTCCTGGGAAGGGGCAGAGCAGACTGGAATCCAAGGAGAGGGGACAGAGGCCCTGCTTCCAGAAGCAGGCAGCTGGTGAGGCAAACGCGGGCACATGAGCACATGACAGCAAGAGAAGGTTCTATCGCTGATTGGAGAACATTCAGGCTCTGCAATCAGACTGAGCCATGTTCAAATCCTGCCTCCACCAGCCGTGAGCTGTATGCCCTCACCTCCCTGAGCTCCAGGTTTCTCACCAGTTAAATGAGAATAATGGTATCTGCTTCATACGGTTGTTGTAAGAAATATTCAATGAGACGATGCATGTATACAAAGCTGGCGCGGTAACCGATGTCAAGAGCCAGCATGTCTTAAGTGCATGGTCTGTGGCAGGCTATCATCTCATCTAATCCTCCAAGCAGCCTGCAAAGTAGGCACTGTTACCTCATGTTACAGATTAAAGAAACTGGGTTCAAGGAGGTTAATCAAAGTTCCCTTGGCCAGAAATGGATGAAAACTGAAAACTGGCTTCAGAGCCCCCACTCTTAAACATGAGGCTATAATCACACCTCTTCTCATCGCATTTATGAACCTTTGGCCCACACAGGCTCAGCCACTTGTCAGGTCTATGGGGGTGACCCCCCAGCCCCTGCAGAAGGGACGCACCATCGGACTGTACAGTGGGGAGTCCCTGGAGAGGCCCAGTGAGCTTGACCCTGGAGGAAATGGTCAGCAGCTGTGGCCTTGGGAAGGAAGGGCTGCGAGGTTACGGGCGCCAGGCAGAGCCGCACGGCCAGGTGGTGGGTGGCTTTGGACTAACAAGGTGGTGACCTGGAATCCAGCAGGCTGGGCTTCCCTCTCCCACTTCCTTCCTGTGCTGCCTGTCTTGCTGAGTCACCTCCAGGAAGTCAGGGCGGTGAGGTGGAGAGTGAGGAGACCTGGGTCCTCCGCGCCCTGTCCCTGCCTCACCTTGTGACCCTAGGCCAACCACTTCCCCTTGCTGGGGCTCGGTTTCCACATTTGGCAAACAAGCAGCCTGACTAGCTCTCGAGGTCAGGCAAAGGGCTTTTTCGGAGGGCAGTGCTTCTGGGAGACAAGTCAGGACAGAGGACCACTCAGCCATTAACCCATCGGAGACTTAATAGTCATTCGTGTTCCACGGAAACTCCCTGAACTCTGGGCAACTTGCTGAGTTCGTCCATGGGTTCTAAGTGTCAGCAGCAGTGGTGGACCCAGGAGGGTAGTGGAGGGCAGCCCTTCCAAGTGCTGGAATGGACAAGGCTGTGAGGGGCGGCCCCCACAAAGGACCTCCTCCGAGCCCTTGTCAGCCTCCTTTGATTCATGTTCCTGAACTGTCACTGAATCTGGGCCCTGGTATGGGTCTGAGTAGATGCTCCAGGACTCTCAGTGCAGGTGCAATCTCCTGGGAAAACACACGGCCACCGTGGGCCTCCTCTGAGCTTCCGGCAGTGTCCGCATTGAGCCCGGGGCCAGGCAATAGACTTTGCATTTACTCAGACCCAAGAGAGGTCGTTTTTGCTACAGCAAGTTCCAACCCCGTTTATAAGTCTTATCTGCAAGGAGCCCATAGTCTGAAGTCAACGTGAACTCATCTCTGCAACGATTAATTGTTAGCACCTCACAGCTGCAGCTCGGAGGTGCGCGGATGTCTGTGGCTAAGAGGAGTTCCCATGAGTGGAGAGAGTTTGTTCCAGGGCCTGGGGGGCTGCCTGGGTAAGTGATAGAGTGAGATTGTGTCATCCTTCTCTGCCACCTACCTCTCTGGGGGTAGGGACACTAGAAAGGAAGGGCTTACAGAGCACATGGACTCCAAATATAAGGCTCTTTTTCTACCATCTGGCATCTTGGCTTAGTGTGGCTTTTGAGTCCTTCTGGTGTGACCTTGCCCCCTGCTTCAACCCCAAAGTGCAGGTTCCCGCCGGTCCCTGGGGCTTCAGCCTCAACACCGGGCTTGGGTGGTTCCTCATCTTGCCGTGTCGTTTCATGCTGCTGGGTCTTCGTACATTCCTCTTTCACTGGACCACCACTTCCTCTTATCTCCCATCTCCAAATTAGTCCTCCGTGTAAACTCTCACTCGAGACCCCATTTGGACATCACTTCTTCCAAGATGTCTCCCCTGACCTCTCCTGTCTTCCTCAGTGGCACCCGGCACCCATTTCTGTTACCTCATTTTCACCCTGCTTATGGCGCTTTGGGGAGCTGTCTGCACAGCTCCTCGAGTACCAGGACAGTTTCCCAGGCTGAGCCCCGGGCCGGGAAGGTGCTGGTGCTCCATCAGTGTCTGCGGGAAGGAATGGAAATGAACTCCCCCGAGTACAACCCTGAGCGAGCGTCCGTACCCTCATCCTGAGGTTCCAGAGGGAGCTGGATGGTGGAGAGGCCTGGGGAGCTCAGGTCAAGTCCCCTTAAGAGATCTGCCACTGAGAGGTCCTGCATCCTAAGGCACCAACTGTCCCTGGCTGGGCTTCAGTTTCCCCTCTGAAAAATGGATCAATTTCTCCAGTTTTTCTAGAGCTGATGTTTCATGGTGTTTCTGGAAAGTCTGTAAGGCTGTTTATGCAGGGTGCCCCACGATGCCAAGCACAGGGCACTTGGTGGGATCCTTCCTTTAATCCACTGACCTATTCCTCAACCCTCCTGGTGCCTGCTCGGGGCCAGGCTGGTCCAGGTGCTCGGGGTAAGGGAGCAATGAGACTTGGTACTAACCTTGAGGGGCTCACAACCTGCTCAGGGAGAGACACGTCTGCAGCAGCACCATGACCACAGGGAGCCGTGGGAGCCAGGAGGAGGCCTGCTCTGAGCCAGCCATGGTCAGAGAGGACTTCCTGGTGGGGCTGGGCCTGAAAGCCTTGGGGAAGCACAGTTCACAGCTAGCACAGAGCACGTGAGCCCCTTAGTGTGGCCAATGGCAGGAACAGAGATGTGGCCTCAGCTGCACCAGTGTGCTGGGGTATGTAAATATGTGTGCCTGGGCGTGCCTGTGTGTGCGTGTGTGTGTGTGTGTGTGTGTGTGTGTGTGTGTGTGTAAGAGAGAGAGAGGGAGAGAGAGAGGGGGAGAGAGAGAGATCACAGAGGGAGTTGAGAGGTACGATGGCCTGGGCTGGCACAAGGTGTGTCCCTGCAGCCCCTGGGGAAGAGCGTTCCAATTAAAGGCCAGGCTGATGGAGGCTGGGCTCCCTTGATTTGTAATAGCTGGGGACATGTCATCTGAGAGAGCATTAGAGGAAGGAGGGATGTGGCTGAGCAGATCCTCACCACTCCCAGAGGGGAGCTGGGAGGAGATTTGTAAATGAACTGGGATTCATTCACACACAGTCAGGAAGAACATCCTAGCTGGGGCAGCCGTTCTGTATTAGGAGGAGGGGACACATCAGTTGCAGTTTTGTGGCAATGGAGCTGGCATGCAGCCAGACACAAGGTCTCTCTCCCAGCTCTCCCCTCCCTCAGGTGCCACCAGCCAGCTGTAGCACCTGCTCATCTCATTAGGGTGGTCTCTGGGGAAGCGGGGGAGGGAGGGGACAGCCCAGCCCTGCACCATTCTGGCCCGGAAGACGTGTGCTGGGTGAACTGTGAACCGAATTCGGTGCAAGGGTGCCTTGTCTTCTGTGGCTCACAAACTCACCCTGGACTCATGTGGGCAGGAGGCCTGACACAGCAGCCAAGCACTTCTGTATTGCTCGCTGGAGACAGAGCACATCCCATTTTAGTTCACTGCAAGTCACCCCTAGGTCCCCAAGAACCAGCCCTGAAGCCCACTGATAAAGCACACAAACCAGTTCTCAGCTCTGGAAAAAGATAAGGGCTTTGGAATAAGGTGAACCTTGAGCCTCAGTTTTCTTATCTGTAAATTGGGAATAATATGAGTACTACTCCTAGGATTATTATTGCGAGGATTAAATAAACGCGAAATGCTCAGCCTAGATCTTGGCACATAGTAAGTGCTCAGTAACTGGTAGCCTAGATTATTTCCATAAAAGGTTAGCTTCCATGAGGGATTTATCCTGTTTGATTTATACTCCACATGCTGTTTTTTTTTTTAATTTATTTTATTGTAGAACACTCGAGATCTACCCTCTTAACAAAATTTTAAGTGTACAATACATTATTGTTGCCTGCAGGCACAGTGTTGTACGCAGATCTCTACAGCTTATTTATCTTGCTTAACTGAAACTTTATGCTTGTTGATTAGTGACTCCCATACTGCTTTAAAAGGCTTGGGATGCCCTCCATGGGGGCAGGTGACCGGCATGAGAATCACAGAGCAGTTTCTGTGCAGAAGTGAGAGTTGTGTTTCCAGCACCAGAAGAAAATACAATCCTCCCCTAGCTGGGACTGAGACAGCGTCAGTCAGTTCAAGGAGAAGCAGGTTGGAATATGACCTTGGATCTTGACCTGGCCTGAGCCAGGCCAAGCTAGACTCTGTGATAAGATTAGGAACCTGTATATTATATTTCTGCATGTAGCTTAATATCCCAAATCCTTCCTACTGTTTTAGCACTCTAGTAACAGCCTGCCAGAGTTAGAGTTTAGAAAGGAAGAAGAGCATTGGAGTTTGAGGCCAAGGCCAGATGACCCCTTTGACACCCTGGACATGCTCAATACTGAGGGAGCCCAGGGGTCTCAGCAGCTTGGCCTGAGAGGAATGGCCAAGTCCCAGGCCTGCTTCCCAAGCTGGCCTACAGGGACGTGACTGTGTCACATCCTTGGCCGTCTGGGCATATGTGGACATCCCAGGGACCAGTGCGCACCTTGGGTGTGACAGCCAGCGTCTCTTAGCAGGGGGCTCAGCAGACCTGGCACATCCCCCTCCGTGGCGGGATCCCCACTTGGTTGCTGTGAGTACGAGGCACAGGGCACCGGCACAGCCCATGCAGGGAGCAGCTGTGGGGCAGGCAAGTGCCGGAACCTTAGCAAAGTGAACTGGACCTGAAGTTCTGATCAGGGCAGCAGGATCGACCTCAAGTCAGACCTGCAGAAGATGCCCCGTGCCCCAAGGGCATCAGGAGAAGACCGTGGCAGGTGAGGAGAGGCAAGCCCAGGGCACTCATAGGGCATGTGGCTTATGGTGAGAAAATTAATTCTAGCCCTAGATGGAACCGGTTTCCCACATCCTCCGGGCCCAGGCAGGCTGACCGCAGTGATGCATGGGGCTGAGCCTTCAGGCACCAAGCTGAGAGTTTGGAGCTGAGAAGTGCTTGGGGGAAGGAGGGACACTCCTTCCACAGCTGGACAGTGGTGCCCACGGGCTGGTCAGCTCCCCTCCCTTCCAAGGCAGTCCTGCAGCCCTGCCACCAGCCTCCTCCTCACATGCATGCAGCCAGACCCTAGACCCAGACTGGGAGAGGGTAGGGGGGGACCAGGAGCTTCCATTGTGGGTACAGGCAAGAGTCCCCTGAACCCAGCCGGGGAGATGGGAGCTGTCCTCACCATGTTCAGAGGCAGCCGTGGTGCCATGGAATGAGCACTGGACTTGGGTTCTGACAAATGAGTCTGGATCCAGGTTCTGCTTTGCCCTGCTGTGACCCTAGGCACAGACCTTGGCCTTCGGGGGCTTCAGCTCCCTCACCCACAAAACAGGGTCCTGGAAGGCCTGCATCATGGAAACTCTAGGACCCACCAGAATTGGATGTGCATCACATGGAGTTGGGGAGTGACTTTGGGGAGGTGAAAACAGGGGTGGATGGAGAAAGAACAATGTCTGCCAGCCTCTGCTTCCATGAAGAGGTCTTTAACCTTCCAAATGTACAGTCATGACCTGAGCTCCTCTGACGCAGGATCCTTGAGATCCATCCCCAGTGGAGTGTCTTCTCCCGTGGGTTCTGCGCACCTAACTCCGTTCCTGGAAACATCGCCCTTCCCCCCCTTTGCTGTTTCTCTGCCTTGATGCTAGACCCCAACCCCATGAATCCATCTCCCCCTGGAAATCTGGCTGTGGCGGTAGGAAATCGAGTCTAGGATGAGCTGGCTTAGAAGTGTGCTTAAGGTTCCCACCTGGAACTTCCTCTTCTCTGAGATCAGGTGTGGCTTTTTGGCTGGAGAGCTGTCATAGCCTGAGCAGACACAAAGCTTGGCTTGCTGAGCCTCGGCAGCCATGGGGACCTGGCCTCCAGTGGGTAGGGCAGTAGTCACAGTCACCGTAACCAAGAGGCGTGGTCCATTTGGGCCCCATGGGGATGGGGTTTCTCTCAAGGTTCCTTGGATAGGTGGGGGATGGGTGGGAGACAGAGGTCCTGCTCAGACTGGACAGTGCCTGCGGCTGTGTGCTTGTGGTTCCAGGGAAGAGGTGAGTGGGTGGAGAGAAGCGAAGTAGGAGGCCACCCCTGGGAAGAGGAAATCGCAGGCTGCTGCTCTAGGCCCAGGCCCGCAGGAATTCCAAGACCCTGGCCTGGAGCAGCTTGGCTAATTACAGCTTCCCCCTTGTTGGTGGGGATGGGGCTCCTGAGAGAGTGCCAGCCTTGGCCAGGGCCGGCTAAGGAGGGCAAGGTTGAGGAGGGAGTGGGCAGGCCCTGTGGGCCTGGTGGCCAGCTGCCTAATGCACTGTCGCAATCAAGCTCCCGACGGAGGGGCCGGCCAGCTCAGCCTCTCTCTGGAGCAGAGCATCCAGGTCCCAGAGGCCCAGGAGTGCAGCAGACACAGATGCCTGCCAGGAACAGGCTGCGGGGATCACCGAGAGTAAACAACAGCGGAGAATCGCCTTGCAAACCACACTCGATGGAAATCTCCCCATAGTCACATCGCAAAATGGAACCAAAATGTTTATTCAGAGCAGCAGTTTTCAGAATTGCTCTTTGGAAGGTGATATAAACTGTCCAACTTCTCAGACAGCCCAGCACGGCAGAGGCGGTGGGGAGGGGGCATGCCCTGCCCCCATCCCAATAAAGCCAACAACCCATTAGCTGGGGCTTCAGGGTCAAGTTCAGCCTTTTCATAGTCCTGGCCCATCCTTTCAACACTGTCCAGGGGAGACTGCAAGCAGCGCAGGCCCATCTGGAAACCATTAACAGGCTCCTTGCCTTGGCAACACGATACCACTTGCTGGAACTGCTATCCCTGTGGGCTTACCTGGCTGCCGGTGTGCGGGGAGGCAGACTCATCAGCCAGTCTCATGTCGTGGGAGATGTGACAGTCAGGGACCAATGCTAGGTGTTAACCAGATATTGAACTTTGGCTGGGAGGTTCGCACATATTCCTCTCTTCTTTTATTCGTGATCAACACTGTCAGAAACAAGACTAGATAACAGAACTCTTTCTAGAAAGGACTTCTGGATTTAACAGGCTCAGCTAACATTTATTAAAGTTCCCCTAGCCAGGAACCATTCTCGGCTCTTTCATTTGTGTTGTCTCATCATTCCTCTTGGCAGCCTTTGAAGTAGGCATCACTCCCTCATTTCAGAGAGAAGAAAAGATAGGCCCAGAGAAGTTAAGAAACCAGCTCAACATCACACAGCTGGTGCATAGCAGAGCCAGCATCAGAGCTCAGGTCTTTAACTTCCTATTTTAGTGTCCCTTGTCTTCTGTCACACCATCGTATTTCTCTATTACCACATAGGCTTGTCATGAGGATTACACAGGATGACACATGTGAGCCATGTTAGACTAGTCATGGCTCTCAGTGCATGCTCATTTTCATGACTACCACCCTTTTGGATATTGTTTAAGAAGAGAGAGTAGGGTGGGAGGAGAGAGATTGAGTTTTGTCTCATTGTTTCATATTACTGGGATGAATAGGTAGGTGGAGCTCAGGCATGGCAAGATCTAGGAACTGCTACAATATCAGGTCATCAGCCTCTTATTTTCCCTACGCTTCTTACCTTTACCCCTTTTTGCATTGACTTCAGTCTAATCTGCTGCCTTTGGGCTTTATCCTCCACACAGTGTGACACAGTGACTATAGGGGTGGAGAAGGGCCATGGGCCCCTGTGGGATGGTGACCCCAGATAGGAAAGCAGCCTTTCCTCCCAGCTGTCACAGTGTGAAGACTCCCAGGGAAGTGCTATGATTGGCCCAGCTTGGGTCACATGACTATTCCTAGACCAATGAGCTACAGTGTTTGGCCAAACAGGTGGCCGGCTCCCCGCCATGGCCAGGGTGGTGGGAAGGAGAGCCCTGCCAGAATTGAGACTGGAGTTGGGAGGACAGTGTCCTGAGGAATTCTTACCAGAAGAAAAGGAAGAGAGGATATTGAACAGAAAAAAAAAAAAAGAAAACACTGTTGTCCACTACCCTGAGATCGGATGAAAGAGCTGAGTCAACGATACTGTGATACAAAATGTCAGTCATTCTGTACTGGCTCATCTCTTCAATCTTACAGATAAGGAAACCGAGGCTCAGGAGCATCATGTGACCTCGTCATGCTTTCACAATGAATTTGTGAGACACCCGGGGCCAGCGTGTGAGTCCCCTGTTCTCCCCTTCACCCTGCGTGGGGAGGAAACTCTCCCAGCGCCGCCAGCCCCACCCCAGGCTCCCAGGCCGTGCTGAGAAAACCTGGTGGACAGACCTGGCGGCGGAAGGGAGGTGATGTGGCTTTAGATGCTGCCTGCCCTGCGGCAGTTCTCAGCTGTCCCCAGCCCACAAGACTCTGTGTCACTTCAGGTCTGTGAAATTAGCTGTGTCTGAGCTGGACCGCGTGGACAGAGCCCGGAGCTGCAGTCATCAGCAGGGCCGTGGCCTGGCTCTGCTCCCCGTGGGCTCCCCCGCCGCCCCTGCGCGCCCCAGCCCTGACTCATACTCTGCGCTAGGCGCGGGACTCGCGGATGAGTGGTGGCGTCTCCCTGTCTTCCCAGGGCTCGGTGGGCTCTGAGTGGAGAAAGCACCTCAGCAATTACACTGCAGGGTGATCAATCCTCTGACCCCAGAGCTTGGCAGTGAGAAAAAATCCATGTGTGGGGTTTTCACAGCAGCTGCTGTGGCAGTTTCTGGAGATTCGATGTGAGAAAAGCACACGCGGCACCCTCATCATGGCGGGAGCCAGTCATCAGACAAGAAGTTACACAAATCAAGACAAATTGAAAATGTTGATACTTGATGGGCTCTCAAGAGGAAGTATGCGGTGCTGGGGAATGTGTCCAAGGGACTTGGTTTAGTTGGGGGGTCAGGCGGGCTTCGCTGAGGAGGGGAAATGCAAGGGGAAATGGAAAAGTTGGAGAGCAGCCAACTGTATGAGGAAGGGATGGATAGACAGGGCATTCCAGGCAGAGGGAAGCATGTGCAAAGGCCCTGAGGCCAAGGGGACTGAAATAAGACCCTGTGCCTCAGGTGGAGTGAGAGGGAGTTGATGCAGGAAGGGCACGTAGGGCCCCTGAAGCAGGCCTTGGAGACCGCATGAAAGAATTTGGTCTTTGTCTCAACGGCAGCAGGAAACCATTGAGAGGATTTAAGCAGAACAGGCCTGGGGACCACCAGGATATGGATTAAATCCTGGAGTAGAGGACACTTGGGATACTGTCGGGGGACACTGACACCCATGGGAGGATGGGTTCTATAAATGAGAAGCCAGCAGATGGCCCCAGAGGGGCCTTCTAGGCAACTTGTGCAGCTTTGTAAGAATGCCTTGGGGTGCAGAGGGTGGGGCCTGTGTTGGGGGAGGGGGTCCTTGTTCTGTTCCAGTAAATGTGGGCTAAAGATGGGCTGTTTTCATTACCAGCAGCTCTAGAGCTTCTCCCCTGCTGTGCACGTCGAGAATCTCCAAGGCGACTGTGTAATGGGCAGTGTGTTCCCGGCGTAACCGGCCAGGGGAGAGGCACCCCTCAGAGGTGCTTGAGTTGAAGGGCAGCTGCATCTGATCTCAGTGTGAGGATTCTGTCCTGGTGGCCTGCAGTCGGTCAGCCTGGGTCAGGACTAGACATAAGGATACCTGTTAATAAGTCCTTGTAAGAAACACATCAATGGTCAGATCTGCTGCAAATTTTTGGAGAGGTCCCGAGTCCAGGACAGGGAGGAAGTTCCAGAGCCGGGAGTCTCTTGCCTTCTCTGTCCCCATTCCTGTGCCCCTTGTCCTTTTTCCTTGGTTCCTGCCCTGAGAATTCCATGTCCTTGAAATATCCCAGGCTCACATCAGCACCCCGAGAGCTCTAGACAGGCTGTAAGGCACGGATTCCCTTGAACAGGATGAAGTGTTGCCAGAACAAATACATCAGTGTCAAGGCCTTCCCTTGTGTCCACAGAACAATGGCACGAGTGAGGAACAGAGGAAAGAGAAGGGAGGACGTAACGGCTCCTAGAGGCCTCCTTCCTCTTCGTCCACTGATTTGTTTGACGATCATGTAACAAACGTCAGGCACTGGACAGGACGCCGGGAACCTGGCAGTGCCTGAGACAGACGCAGTGCCAGCTTTCCTGGCACTAGGCCGCACTTATGCCTGGGCAGCATCTCATTCTCCCAACAAACCTGCTTCTGGCTACCTCGGCCCTCTCTGGGGAGCGTTGGCCCCAGCCAGCTGGATTTGGGAAAACGCACCAGCCGCAGTGTCAGAGGGGCTCGGCTTAGCAATGCAGCCCTGCACCTAAGCTCCCTGCGCCCGTTCCCTTCTCTGCAGAAAGAAGACAGCTCCTCCACTCTGCACAGGCTGGGGGGAAGGTGCAGGGAGGTCCCACATGCCTGGCCTTGACGTGATGCCTTTGACAGACTGGCTTTTGGTTCTCATCCTCTCCCTGCCCTACTAGGACTTGGCCGGGAAATTTCTGATGGTTCGGTTTTTCCCAAACTGAGCAGTATATGCCTTTTCCCCCAGCTCAACACCATGTGCATTTAGACTCACAACGAAACCTAATTTATCTATATTTAAGGACTCCTTCCTTCAAAACACCCTGCCAGATAATCCTTCAACTTTGGGAAGCTAACACAGTCTTTTTTTAAAAAAATTCTTGGGGTTAAAAATACTGGACTCAGGCTCAAGGGTTTGATTTGCTTTGAGTGAGGCAGAGTGGGGAGGGGCTCTGGGGCCTGAGCGGGAACCCCAGGCTGCGGTGTGGTTCACTGCCTGCTCGCTCAGCACAGCACCCAGCCCTCCCAGCCTCAGCTTCCCGGCCTGTGAAATGGGGGTAATAACTCCTTCCTCCCATGCTGCTGGGAGAATTCAGTAAGGGGCAGAAGCAATAATGAATGAAAATGCTGGCCCTGGGAAGTGTCCACCTCCCCCCAGCTCTTCAACATCGTCCTTATAAAATTCTCAAAGGTCCTCCTGGGAAACTTGCATTCTCCCACTGCCCCCTTGCACCTGAGACCACCCATCTGGCCTCTGGGAGACCCCAGCCGTTCCTGCCCCAGCTGTTTGGCTCTGACTGTTCTGTGGTTAGAGCATGTAGCCTGCTGTTCTGGGAAGTCTCTTTCTCAGGCTGGGCCCCTGGGGAGGGAGCTGATCCCCATTTGGTGGAGGAGAGAAGACAAGGCCAGGGCAGGGGGCTGGGAGATGTTGGATGAATGCTGTGTTGTTATTTTTCAAATAATTCCATGTCTGTAAAGCTAAAAATGTGGTCTGGCCTTACATATTTTATATGTGTGTGTGTTCCCGGTACATTTCCTTCTAATTTTTAAAACCATACGTAACGTCAGGGACATTTAATCCATATGGTTCTGATTCCTTAACACTTAAATCATCCAAATGTTGTTTTGTAGGATCTATTTGCAAATCTCTTTACATAAGCCTTTAACTCACTCTTTCTCAAGGGACTCAAGGCAGGGTCCCCGGGTGCATCCTCCTCCTCTTCCGCTCTCTGCACTCCCCACCTGGGCTGGCCAGATGTCTCGGTCACCTCTGTCCTGGGCACGGCTGCTTAGTCCCTGCCCTCGGGGCTGAGGGGACCTGGTGGGAGAGAAAGACTAGACAGACAGAGGGGTCCACACCGCAGCCCCACCAGAGTTAACCTCATCAAACCCTTTTACTCACCTGTAAAATGGGATAAATAATAAACACCCTGAAGGATTGTTGGCGGAATTAAACAAAGTGATGTGTAGAAAGCCCTTAGCCCCGAGAACGGGGCTTGTCTCCCACCAGTGGAACCTTCCATGTGCCACAGGGCGATGCAGAGGCAGGGAGACGCACTGGGACTGCAGGTCACACTGCAGGTCTTGAGGAATCTGGGGGTAGCTGCACCAAGTGGGAAACCGAGCCCAGAGAAACAAAAGGGGAAAGTGCCCATGGGAATGGGGGACTGAGGCCAGAACTGAGCAGTGGTCACAGTGGCTGGGCTGCCGGGAGGTGAGGGGCCTGGTGCCCGGAGACACATGGGAGAGCGAGGGCGGGAGTCTGGGGGCCAGCGGGCACCCCAGGGTGTCCTGCATGTGCCAGGTAGATGGGGGAGGGCCCTAAAGGACCCGACAGACCATGGAAGAAGGGGACCAGGAAGGTGGCCCTCTCAAATGACAGAGACACGGGTTTTTCTATCTAGATGCCACCTGCCCCAGTCTATCGGAGCACACGCCCAAAGGGCCCCCCACAGGCTCTCCCACCTGCAGACAGCCAGCTCCTTGCCCAGAGTTGTGGCCCAACTGCACACAGCCCCCGCCCATCCCTCACACAGCCTCCCCACTTTCTCCTCCTCCTTCCTCCTCTCCAGGGCATTCCCAAACATTCACCACTCTTTTAAGCGGTTTCCCTGCCTCGATGGCTTTTCCTGGCTTTCCCACTGATAAACACCTACCCACTCTTCAAAATCCAGCTCAAAAGTCATCTCCTCTGACGGGTCTTTCTGGGAAGGTTTGCAAACAGCTGGCCCTCCCTTTGTGATTTCCAAGTCCTTGACTGGGCTGTTCTTATCAGGGACTTGCCCTTTGGGACCTGTGCTGCGGGCTGGGGGTGTAGACGTGGATGAAAGTCACCCTGTCCTGCTGGCTTTCAAAGGCAGAGTGGGATCAAAGACAGCACCTTTAGGACTCTGTGGCCGCAGGTGTGAGACAGGAGATAAGTCCCGAGGAGGACGTGGATGGCCAGTGTGGCGCTGCCCCGGGGGCTTCCCCAGGCCAGGCGCCTGCTGGCTTGCTCTGAGCTGGACGCCAGCCTCAGAGCTGGCGAATCCACGGAACGGGATTCGTTTCTCTGGCAATTCCAGAAGGAGCAAATCCCAGACAGAATTGCATCTCTGGGACAGCAGAGCAGATGCTCAGTCTAAAATTAGGCTGCTAACTGCGACTTTATCTGTGCTTCGGGAGCAGATCTGCTTCTTACATCTGCCAGTGTGTAGTAGGGGAGAAGCGGGCCCCTGCCGCCCCACCGAGGCTGAGTGGCAATGGGGACGGCCAGCTGGGGGCCCGGCGCTCCACGACCTACCTGTAGTGCTCTCCTGGTCTTGTTCACTCCTCACACATCCCCTCGCAGGGAGGCACAGGGAGTGCAGGCTGGGGAGGGGCCTGCCTCCCCCCCTCAGGAGCTGTCCCAGCTTGGGGCTGTCTGGCTGAAGCAGAGGGAGACGGTGATCAGGGAACATTTCTTCCCACCTCTTCTTTGCAGTTCTCACCTCCATGCAGGCAACCTCTGACTCTCTCCTCGCCTGCCCAAGCTAGGCCCTGCTCTCTGGGAAGAGTGGGATCCCTTGGAGGTCTGCTGCGGGGGCCTTCATTTATTTCTCCTAAAGCCACAGTTCTCACAATGGCTTACAAGGTGACGTGTAATATGCCTGACACACTCCACCTCAGGGCCTTTGCACTGGCTGTCCCCTTTGCTTATGAAGGCTTTGCCCTGATAACCACAACTTAATTCTTCACCTGCTTCAAGTTGTTGCTCAAAAGTCACCTTCTCAATGAGGTTTACTGTAACCACCAATTTAAATTCGTGACCCACTTGCCATCCCTGCACTCCTGATTCCCTGACTTGGCTCTACTTTGTTTCTATAGCACATACCTCCTGCCGACAGGTTACATATTCACTCATTTATTCTGTTTCCTGTTTATGGTCTGTCTCTTTCCTCTAGAATGGAAGCTCCATGGGGGCAAAGATTTTGTCCAGTTTGTTCACTGATGAACTCTAAGTTCCTAAAATAGGGCCTGGCCCTTAGCAGCTGAACAAGTGTTACAAAATGTACGAATTCAGGGTAGACAGAGGCACCCGGGCCCCGGGCAGCATCCTGCCTTTGCTAAACACTGGTAGCAGCCTCTCCACAGGAAGCCCATGCCCTGGACACAGGGTCCCTCTGCTGGGACTGCCCCTGGGCCCTCTCTGGGCCTCTGTTTGCTCATCTGGTAACTGGGCTGATGGTACCTGTCCTGCCTCAGAGCTTGGGATGACATGAAAGTATGGGTGTGACTGTGCCCAAAACTATAAAGAGTTAGCCAAATACGGATGAAGTACACATTTGTTCAGTAGCATTATTAAGCACCTACTGTGTGCTAGGCCCCACAGTGAGTGCTAGGGGTCCACAGAGGAGTGACAGCTTGTGCCCATCTGCAAAGAGGCACTCCCGGGGATTGGGGCCACAACTAGACGTGAGGGGGTAGGAAATGCCCACTCATTCCTGGGGGTTGGAGAAGTGGGACCCCAAAAAAGGAACATGCAGCCCTCCTGGCATCTAGGAGAAGTCATGCCTTAGCCATCTGGGTTAGGCAGGGTTCTCTAGAGAAACAGAACCAATAGGCTAGAGATAGATATAGAGATAGAGATATAGAGATATAGCTACAGATAATGAGATTTATGGTAAGGAATTGGCTCATGTGAGTATGGAGGCTGAGAAGTCCCGGGATCTGCAGGCAGGAGTGCCTGTGGAGTCGTTCTGGTTTAAGCCTGAACGCCTGGGAACCGGGAGAGCCGCTGGTGTACATTCCAGACTGAAAGCTGGCAGGCTTGAGACCAAAGAAGAGCTGATATTTCACTCTGAGTTCAAAGACTAGAAAAGACCAATGTCCCAGCTCAAGCAGGCGGGCAGGAGGACTTCCCTCTGACACAGCTTTTTTGTTCTGTTCGGGTCTTCAGCGGATTGGATGAGGCCCACCCACCTTAGGGAGGTACTCTGCTTTACTTAGCCCACTGATTCAGATATTCATCTAATCCAGAAACGCCCTCACAGACATACCCAGAATGATGTGTGGCCAACTGCCTGGTCACCCTGTGGCCCTGGCAATATGGAACATGAAATTAACCATCACACCCTCCTCCCCACCCCCAAACTGCTATTGATCCTTCACCTCCAAACCCAGACCCAGCCACCAAATCCACATGCCTGCCTTCCCCTTCCCAGCTCTCCCTGCTACCCTGCTCAGCCCGCCAGCCTTGGGGACAGTGCCTCTGCCCTCAGGTTCCCCTGACTCAGCCCTTTCTAAGGGGAACCCAGCCAGGTGCCCAGGCACTTACTAGGACTCTCATCCTCCCAGTTAGAGTTCAGGGTGGGTGTGAGGGCAAGCTGCAGGAAGTCGAAGGGCGGCCTGAGGAAGACAGCGCTCAAAGGGCCTGTTTTTAGACAGAAAGGCAGGTAGCTGACCACGTTAAGAGCCTGGACTTCCTGAAGGATGCATGGAGGCTTCATTTTCAGTTCCAGGCAGAGTGGCAGGTGCTGATGTGTTCCACTCCAGCTGGGGGAAGCACAAGAAGAAAGCCATCTAGTGCCAATTTATTGAGCACCTATTATACTAGTGGGCAAGCATAGATCCTGAGAGCTCTCCCAGCCTGGTTGGGGGCATCAGACACAGATATGTGATAAATGTTTTGATGGCCTCTGCAAAGCAAGTTCCAGGAACATTTTAATTCTGCTGAGGATTGGAGTTGATCAGGAAAAAATAAGAAAAACAGGACAATGGAAGGAGACCTTATAGGGTGAGTTCACTAAATAGGCAAGGAAGGTTAATAGGGGAGCTGAAGGGAAGGGTGAATGAGGAGCTAGGAGGGGAAGAAGGACGTTCCAGGTAGACGGAACAGCATGGCAAAAGCGTGAAGGATAAAAATTCACATTGTGTTCAAGGACTAGTGAGCTGCCCTGCCAGGCCAGGCCCTTCCCTGTGCATGACTCTAGGTGGGAAGGCTCCGAGGCTGAAGGATGGAGGTCTGGAGTCCCTACCTCCTGCCTTGAGAGGTCAGAAGGGCTGCAGTGGGGTGGAGCTGAGCCGCGCTGGGCCGAGACCACTTCTACATTCCTTCGCTGTTATTGGATAAAGGCTCCTGAAAGTAGCCTTCCAGCCAGGCCCTGCCCTCCCGCATTCATCTGTCCTTCCCGAGCCTTCAGTGTCGTTCACTGCTTTTATCCACTGTTGTCATAGTTATTTTCCATAGAGTGCAAGGCCTCTCTGGAACCAGACTAGCAGCTGCCTGATCCTTCGTGCCCTTTTTGTCTTGCCCTGGGATTCCTCCCTGCCCACCCCTGCCCTACCTGGCCCTTGGCCCTGGGCTGGCCCCATGGGTGATATCAATCACTGTTGGGAGGGGAGAAGAACGTAAGTCCATCCCAGAATTTCCCTCCTCCTCTGCTGCTGCCAGAACTCTTTCTGGTCACGTCTGCTGCTATTACCTTGTGTGTGCATATTTAGGGGTCTGATTTAATGCTCTTTCCCCTTCCCTCACTTTATGAGCTATGGTAAGGACTAAGTCTTATTTATCACAGTGGTCCCTAAAGAGCTTGAGGTGGGGGTGGAGTTCCTGCATGGAGTATCTATTACATGCTGGCTTCTGTCCTGGACATGTGAAATGACTTTCTCCTTTAATTTCATGGGCTCTTATTTAACCCTCATCATCTTTCCCTGAGATGTGTTATCCTCCCCATTTTATAGCCGTGAAAACTGAGGCACAGGGCAGTTAAGCAGCTAGTAAGTGTCAGGGCCAGGACCCACACCCAGGTCTACCTTAATCCAAGCTGTAGAAGCTGATGCTATACTTCTGTGCCTTCCTTGGCGAGCACAAAGCCATGGGCAGAGCCAATGTTTATTGTTATGGATGGTTCTGCAAATCCCTTGGCTTGGGGAAAACCTGTTCTCACAACTGCCAGGAGAGTGTGGCTTGACTAATCTTGTGATTTCCTGGAGCCCAAGGCCCCGCCTTCCCCACCTGTGGCCCTCTGGGCCCTGTGGGAGTCCCCAAAATGCTAGTGAAAAGCCAAAATGAGGCAGTCCCAAGGCTTAGGCCAAAGTCTCAGTCCAAAGTATAGGAAAAGAGGATGCTTTTTCATTTGGGGAAAACTTGTCAGGAGCTTGAGGCCACCTGGCCTTTTGTAGTTGTTATTTATGGACAGGATGGTCAGAGGGACAGAAATGTGTTGTTCAACATGCTCTGAATACTTGTGACATTCCTGGAGCTAAGATGTCATGCCTGGAGATGAGGAATCTACAGGGGCAACAGACACATGGAGATGTGACTACATACAGTAAGGTGCAAGCCGGGACAGTCTGTACCAAGTGCTGAAGGCCCACAGAGAAGGAAGCAGCCAATGCCACCTGGGATCCAGGGAGGCCTTCACAAGGGAAGTGGCCTTTGAGCTGGTCTGGAAGGCTGAGTAGGAGCTGGCCAAGCAGAGATTGGCAAGGGGAACCGTGTAGGGAACAGCATGTGCAAAATGCACTTGGCAGGCTCAGAAGCAGTGAGAGATCCTGTGCGGTGGGAGCCCAAGGTGGATGGGAGGGAGACTTGGGCAGGTAAACCGAGGCTCTGTTATTAAAGGCACTAATAGGTAGAGTAGTTTAGCTGGACAGGGACCCTCTTGAATTTGTCTTAGCAAGTTCCATCTGTGTGGAGAGTGCATGAAAAGGGCAGGCTGGGCACAGTAGCAGGGAGAAGGCTGCTGTAACTTGATGATGGTGGCCTGGCCTGGCCTGGGCAGCAGGTTTGGATTCTGGCTTCCAGCAGGAGATGATGGGTACCCCATTAATGAAGATGAGTAGTACAGGATGGGGAGGATTCTGGGTCACAGTATGGGAACAAAGTCACAATTGCCACTGTTTATGGAGCACCTGATAGGTATGGGTACTATTTTAAGGGCTCTATTACAGTATCTTGTTAAAACTTCACAGCAGCCCTTCAAGATGAGGAAGTCAAGACTGGTGACATTGAGTAATATGCCCAAAGTGACACAGTTAGTAAGTGTGGGGCTGGGGTCTGAACTCAACTCTGTTTGGCTCCAAGGCCCAGGCTGTTACCCACAGCATCAGGTTAAGGGCTGAGTTGGGAAGCTGGAGATAGTTCTCAGGCTGGACAGAGAGGATGAGACTGAGTCTGGAGGGTCAGACCCCAGAGGTGGCAGCCATGAACTGCAAAAATCTCCAGGTGTCTGTCCCAGGAGAGAAGCTTCATGTGTGCAACAGATCTACGGAGACAGCACCCATCGCAAACACAGACACACACACACGATAAACAATACAAAGCACTTGAGGCCGGGAAGTCATGGCCATGGGGATGGGAAGTGGAGATAGGGATGGTTGGTAAGAAAGTCTAGAACCTAAATATACTTAACCCAGAGGGCCCACTGGGCCAGTCACCCATCTCCCCCTTGAGAGCACTCCCAAGAACACTGGCAGTCCCTGGCTCCTTAGGAACGACAGCATAGCGTGTTCCAAAAGTATATCCATAATTTGGTTGTTAGAAGCTGGAAACAAAATTTCACAGAGAAACAGCCTTCTAGATGGCAGATCAGATGCCAGCCCTGCCCTCTGCTCCAATCCCTTTTAGCTTGTGAAGTCTCTATGTGTGATGCTGGCTTTACAGCAGAGCCAAGCCCAGAGTGTGTGTGTGTGTGTGTGTGTGTATCATTTCCATGGAAACAAGTGATCAGCATTTTAGCCCGGGACACCTGAACCACGGTCTCCCTGAATTGTAGCCCTAGAAGTAGAATGAATCTTATTTCCCCATCTTGTGTGCCCCAACCCCACTCCTCTCTGAGCTTGTCAGACAGCTGTGTAGCATCTAGCAAGTTACATTGGGATATTTGTTTACCTGTCAGTCTCCATCCTTGGATGGAGCTCCTAGAACACAGGCTTGTGTGTTGCATGTTCCCAGCACAGGGAAGGTACCTGATTCATGTCTGAGGAATGAAGGAATGTGGGAAGGCCCCCAGGGCCAAGTGCTGGGACTTTCTCAAGACCTGGCCTGGTTACATGCAGGGGATGGGGCTGATAGGAAGTAACTGGCACCTGGCACCACCTGCCTTCCAGATACAGGGTGGGAAAGGTGCCCTGCGCCCCAGGGCTGGGGTGGTGGCTCACAGGGCAAAAGCAGATTCTATGGCTGCTGGCCTCAAAGCAGGGCTGCCGGCCCCCACTTTGTGTCCCAGAGCCCTGAAGACCTTTGGCCTTCAGTGAGAATTGGCACAAGGATTGGGGTAGGGGCTAAGTCTTGAGGTGGGAATAGGTGGCTTTGGTTATGTGAGCGCTCCCTGGCTGACATTCCTGGCTTGGAAGATGGCCACAGCTGGAGGGGCCTAAGTGGCTTGGAGGGCTTAGGGGAATCAAGTGTGATTGTGTCTGGTGCAATGAAAGTGCTCGATACATGGTGGTTTCCTTCATCCCTTCCCCTCCACCTTGCAATGGCCAGTTCAGGACTCTGTGTTTAGGGGTTGGCAGGGGATGTCCCAGGCTTCCTGGGGCCTGCAGAGGAGTTTGCCAAGAGGAAGGAGGAGGGAGACAAATCCCAAACCACCCAGCCTCCTGAGTATCCAGTCCAATCTAACTAAGAACCCCACGTTCCATTCCATCCCCCAGCCAGGGACAATAGAACCTCAGCCACAGTTCTGGGTTCTTATAAATTATGCCCCTCCTCTGGTTAATTTGTCTTTGGATTTTACCCTCAGGATCATTTGTTCACTTAACAAACGTAGGTAAACTTATCAGTCCTGGGAAGAGAGAAGAATTAAGATGGAAAGTTGCCAGCAGCTCCCAGTCTGGAGGGAGGAGAGGTCCCCGAAAGCCGACCGCACTGTGGGGCCATGGGCGTGTCTGCAGCATGGGGCAGCAACTATTGAGTTGCCTGTGGCAGCACAAGAGGGTGACGAAGTCCATTGGGAGGGTCAGGTGGGGCCGGGCCACCCCTCAAAGGGGAGGGGGACACTCAACCTGGGACAGGAGCAAAGCTGTCATCTGAGCCTTTGTGTCAATGACAAAAAGTCACCCCTAAGGGGGCAGATGAATTTCACAAGGCACCCACCGCCTCAGTCTCGGAGCTGCTTCCAGCCAGAACAGTAAGCAGGACAGCTAGCGCAAGGTGGGGATGGAGCGAAGGGCAGGGATCTGTCCCAGGGGCAGCAATCCCGATTGCGCTACTCAAGGGAAGGACCTGTGTCATGGACAGGCTTGATTCAAGGTGTGAAGGACAGCAGGAGGAGTGGAGAGGGCGTTTCAGACAAGAGGAGAGCCTGTGCAAAGACCTCAAGGAGTGAAAACTGGAGTGAGGCTGTGCATGTGTGTAGGGAGGTGCGTGGACAAAAGGCATGGTGGGCTGAGCTGCAGGAGATGCAGCTGGTCAGTGGGGCCTTGCATGCAAGATCAGGGAGTGTGGCCCTTGCCTTTGGGGCTTTGTCAGAAGAGGGATGACCCAGTTAAAGCAGGGATTGGGCTCTGGGAGCTGATGGAAGTTGGGAGAGAGAGGGCAGTGTTCATCCATAGAATAGCCAGGAGGCTTGGCAGCTGGTCAGTGGGTCTGCGATTGTGTACCTGAGCATACTGGCCCGTGGCCAGCTGCAGTCACACCTGCTTTCACTCCCTGAAAGCCCTGGAGCCATGGCTTCCTCCTCCCAGCCCTTGGAATGTAGTACCCCTTAGGAAGTTGGGGTTCCCTCCACTAAACCTGGAGGTCTGGGAGGGGTCAGTTTGCTCTGACCTGGCTTTGGAGGGAGGGTGGTGGCTCTGTTGGAGGCTGTTGTATGAAGATAGAGAAATCCCCAGGGCCACTAGTCCTGTCCCTTGGGCCCAGATATGCTTGAGGCCATCACTTGGGAGCCAGAGGAAGCCTGAAGTTGCCAAGGATCTTCCTGGAAGCCCTTGACAGCGTAGTGGTCAGTTACCCTGTGATTCGTGAATTTTTATAACCCTGAATGAGACAATCTCCTTGAATTTTGCACCCTAGGCACTTAACTTTCCTCGCTCTAGTCCTGGCTTTACCCCTCTTTAACCCCCAGTTCCACGACCTCCTCTTGGGGCTGTTCATGAAGTCAGCCAAACTCAGGGTCAGGCCTGGTTCTGCTATGGCAGAGGGACCTCTGACAAATCACCTGAGATGTCTAAGCCTCAGGATAGGCATCTGTGAAATATAGATCATGATGGGGTCTCCAGGTCTTAGCTATTCCACAGACTGGTGGAGGCCTGGATGGGGGCTGGCTCAAGTGCGCTCGGTCCTGGCGGGAGCAAGGCTCACAGTGACTCAGGCCCAAATCCTGGGATCATGCAGCTTCTGGTAAAGTCAGGCTATTGGGAAGCCCCAGGGTGTCCCCCACCCCCACCCCAGGCCTGAGCCCAGGGAGGTCCCAGCAGGCCCGCCCCGCCCAAAACTCATTAAAGCGGATTCCCGCGTGGGAAGGCGCGGGCTTCCCGGAGCGGGGCTGGCACCTAGGAGGAAGGCGGGGAGCGCGCACTTTGGGGACTGCGATGGACGCCTGCCGCGCCCGGGTGCGGCCAAGGCGTGGCGCTGAGCGGCAGGGCCCCAGCGGCGGCGACCCGGGCTTCCCTGACTGCCCTCCCCAGAGGGCCCAGGAGGAAATGACAGCGCGGGAGCCGGGGCGGGCGCGGAGGGAGGGGCGGCGCCCGGAGTGACACGGCCTGTCACCAAGGAGGCCGCCGCGCAGACCCTCCCCGAGGTCGCCAGTAGCTGGGGATTCCCCAGACGAGGAGACCCTTTCCCAGCATCCGCCAGCCGCGCCCCAGCCCAGCGGCGACCCCGGCCGCGAGGGCATCCCAGGGAGGCCGGCGAGGAGGCCGAGCGGGCGGGAGAGGCGCCCCGGGCAAGCAGCGGGGTCCCCGGGCTCGGCACAGGAAACTCTGGGGACTGAATGGAAAGAAGTGGGTGGTCCGGCCCCTGCGACTTCCCCTGACATCACTGCCCAAATAAGGAGCTTCCAAGAGGCCGCGGGGCGGCCCGGAGCCGCGCCCGCCGCCGGCGCCCGCCCGCCAGCCCGCCCCGCGCCCACACCGCGCCGCGTGGGCCGCCAGCGAGCGCCCGGGGCACCGCCGGGCGGAGCCGAGCCGGGCGGAGCCGAGCGCGCGGGCGCTGCCGAGTCGCGCGGAGGCCGGGCGCGCAGCCCAGCGCAGCCCAGTCCAGCGCCGCGCAGCCCAACCCGGAGCAGCGGAGCCGCGGCCGCCGCAGGTAAGCAGTGAGCGCCCCGCGCGCCGCGTCCGCGCCGCGGCCTGGCAGCCTTGGAGCCGGGCAACCCCGGGCAGGCAGCGGCGGCTGGAGGGAGCTGCGCCGGTGGGAGAGGGTTGGGCGCGGGCGCGCGTGCAGGAGCGCGTCGGTGCCAACTCCCGGGACCCTTGGTGCGAGGGACCCCGGCTTCTCCGCAGTCTGCGGTTGCCTGATGCACACGCTCTCTGCCAGCGTTTCTCAGACACTACTTCTGTCACCACCCTAGGGTGACACAAGCGTTCCCGCGTTCACACACTTCTCTAGCACACTCGCGCCTGGCACAACCATTGGCGTGCGCAGCCTTCTGTGTCCAGCGCAGACCCTCACGCAGCCACGGTGCTCACCCCTCGCGCTGCCACACGGTGGGACGCGGCACAGCCAGAGGGAACTGCTGAATGGGTTTGGTAGTCCTGGCGGCGCTTCCTCCTGGAGGCCCTGGCAGTTTCAGACTGTCAGAGCCGACCTGCCCTCGGCTCCTCCCGGTGAGTTCAACTAGCATAGCTCTGGCTCTTCCCGGGCCCCCCTCCGCCTTGCTTGATGGCACCTGGCACTGGGAATACGTCCTAGGGGGACTGTACCTGGCTTAATCGGGAGGGTGTGGCGACTGCCGGGAGATACTCCCGCCTCACAGCCTGGGTGTTTCCAGAGCGATTCCTACTCCGTGGGCATTTCTGCGAGTACCCTCCCGGTCCCCTCTTCACCAGTGCAGGGTGCTTGGGCTCCAGACAGGAGTGCTGGTGGCTGCAGAACAGGTGCAGATGGCATCAGGCTTGGAATCTTGCGGGGGGTCTCTGCTTAGTGGCCACAATTGTTTTTCTATAAAAATGCAATTACTGATGGTTTGATGAAGGACATAGGGGAAACTGATAGGGCCAAGTTATGGGTCCATCCCTTAACTGGCTCTAGGCAGTTCCCTTAATCTCTTTTAGGCCGTGTTTTATCGTCTGAAAAATGGGGATGAGTGTCCTCAGAGGTGTGTTGTCAGAGAAAATTGAGATCGTATAAGTAAAAATGTTTTGTAAATGTAAAGCTCTGTGCACATGCCAGTTACTGTGGTTTGGATGATTTCTGGGTTGGTGTTTGTCATGGCTCTGCTCTGTGACTTAGAACACCATTTCTGTTCCATCATCTGCAAAAGAGAAGGCATTAGTAAGTGGCCTGTGTGCCTGCTAGCAGATTTTCCCAGCATGTTCTATGGAACATTAGCTCTGAAAGCTGTTCCACGAGTAAAGGTTTCCCTGTTTGAAAGGTTTCCCTGTTTGAAGTATGGCAAATTCTGCAAGCTCGCTATCATCCTCTGGCTAATCACAATCCATATTAGCAAGTTGAAGGCTCTGAGAAGTCCTGCAATTAAGAACCTGTTTAACTTTGTCAAACCCAACATTTTTCTAATTGGGTCTAGGGCCCTTTTCACGTTACATAGGCTTGCTCTCTGAGGAAAGAGTGCTTCGGAGGGCTGCCCATAGAAATGATGTGGTGCTGTGCAGTTGCAACCAGACTTTGAGAGCTAATTTCTAATTGCCCTCTCTTAATGGAGAGTAGCGGAAGCCCAGAGCAGTTAAGTGGCTCATCTGAGATCACACAGCTAAATAGTGGCCCAAGATCCCCCAGTAATTAGTGGTAAAACAGGTACCAGAACCCAGACTCCTCATCCAGTTTTCTCACCTCATTGAATTATATCCAGAAGTTGAGAGCTCTTCTAGAACCAGTCTTGTTGCTTTATGTGGGCACTCTGCAGAATATATTTGGAACACATAAAGATGTAAATGATTTATTATTGAATGAATTCAGTGATGATCAGGTACCATCTATGTGCCATTTGTTTCTGGGACTTTAGCATGTAAAGTTCAACCAGATGTAAACCTGTGGTGAAGAGCTCAGTAATGGTACCGCAGTCATCCCTCACACATGCGCACGTGCCTGCACGCCTACACACTCAAACACCCACTTCTCACATGTCTGCTCCCACACATGCACGCACACTCACACACCTACTCCTACACACTCTCACACACTCGATCCTGTATGCTCATTCACACACATCCACTCCCGCACATGCACGCACGCTCACACACCCACTCCTACACGCTCTCACACACTCGATCCTGTACGCTCATTCACACACATCCACTCCCGCACATCCACACATACTCACACACATCCACTCCTGCACATGCACACACTCCTACACACTCTTGCACACTTGATCCTGTACACTTGTTCACACTCTCACATCTTCTCCTACACAAACTCTCACACACACATCTACCCTGTTGTGTTCTAGGCTGTGGCCAAGAGACAGTCATGGCAATGGGCATGCCCCTTTGTCCCCATATCCTCAAGAGCTGGTGGGGGTGCCCGGCACTGGCTCCCCAAGATGATCTCTAAGCATGTTGGAAGCCTTTGCAAGGCCAACTCAATGCTGCATTTCCTCTGCGTCTCCTGATTTCTTCTGTTTCCTGGTGTATTTGCTGATATTAGTCAACTATCCTTTGGTTGTATATGATGGGACAGCTAGAGCTCTGGCTTCTACTGTGCTGTTTGTTTTAATCAGCTATCAAAGTGCTGTGAGGGCAAGGACCCCAGCGCCTAGCAGAATGCCTGGCACAGAGGAGAGGTTCAGTAAGCATTTATTGAATGAGTGAGTGAGTGTCTGCTGCCTGCTAAGATGGCCATGACCCAGGCCAACATGCAGGAGAATTTGCTGAGCGTGTTTGCTGAGTGCCTGCTGGGCCCTAGACACCATTCTTGGGATCATAGCAATGAAAACAATTTAATCCCCTCGTTCATGGAGCCTGCATTCCAGTGGAAAGAGAGATAGTGAATAGTAATGGACAAGATAGAGCTAAATAGTGATATACACTGTGAAGAAACTCAATAAGGCTGTGTGATGGAGAATGTCAGGGAGGAATGGGAAGAGCTAAACATGGGGCCCAGAGAGTTCGCTGAGGAGTTGATTATTTTTTGATTTGTTTTTTTTTTTTTTTGAGACAGGGTCTCACTTTGTTGCCCAGGCTAGAGTGCAGGGGCATGATCATGGCTCACTGCAACCTCAAACACCCGGGCTCCAGTGATCCTCCTGGCTCAGCCTCCCAAGTAGCTGGATTACACGCATGTGCCACCATGACTGGCTAATTGTTTTAATAGAGATGCTATGTTGCCCAAATGCTATGATGCCCAGGCTGATCTCAAACTCCTGGCCTCAAGTGATCCTCCTGACTTGGCCTCCCAGAGTGCTGGGATTAGAGGTGTGAGCTACTGTACCTGGCCAAGGAGTTGACATTTATCCTGAGACCTGAATGATGAGAATCTGACAACCATGCAAAGCTTTGGGAAAAGAATATTCCCAGCAGAAGAACAGCAGGTACAAAAAAAGGAGCTGGGCTGAGGGATCAGGAAGAGGCCACAGTGCAGCTCACTGCTGATTCTCCTGCCAGCACCCTTTGGAGGGGGTGACTGCTGACGTTTGATCTGGGACCTAATCATCTTCCTAGTTCAATCAGTAAAGCTAAGCTCCGTGCCTACCGGGCTCTGGGGTGGGAGGGGGCGGGCTGCTTCTGCGCCCTCAGAGGGCTGCCCTCCCCACTTTGTCCACTCCCCACCCCTATAAATGAGGAAAGGATTGGACCCTCAAGGCCCCTCCAAGCTCTACCATTATAGAATTCGATGCCTTGTTTGCAGGAGGTTCGAGACAGTTCAGGTGGTCCATCTGGAGGGATGGTGAATTAGTTGTGCTGCTTCCATTATTAATAACCATGATGTCATACATCTGTGTGGCTCTTGATCGGCTGCAGAGCACTCTCTCCTATTATCCTGTTCACTCTGTGGACCAATCTGCCAAGTGGCAAGGAGGGGGAGGTGGAGAGAGCTCAGACACCGCCACGCACAGCCACAGGCCCACACAGGCCACTTCGCCTCCCTGAGGCCCTGCTTCCTCCCCTGCACGGTGGGATTATAGGAGAGCCCAGCTCCTGAGGCTCCTGGTCAGGTGAAGTGAAAACCTGTATGTCAAGGGCTCAGCACGTGACAGGCACTTAGTAACAGCTGCTTCCCATTTTACAGATGAGGAACTCAGAGCCAAGAGACACTGTGACCCTTTTGTCCACTGCCGTATCCCTAGTCTTCCCAGCCCAGGGCTTTGGGTGCCTGGTAGGCTTTTACTAGCTTTGTGTCGAGTCGATTTTCCTAAGGTCACTAGAAAAGGGCAGAGCTAAGACTCAAACGCAGGACTGTGCACTCCAATGTCCTTTTCATAAACGTCACACTGTTTGGGAATAATCGTCATGGTTAGCAAAGACGAACCTTCACAGCCCATTTGTGGAGGATCAGAATTATTGTCGCATCGTTAAGAATCCTAGAATTGTAAGATCTCAGGGATTTGGAGGCCTGGTATTCTTTGTAAACCAATGAACAAATTTCTTAAGAAACATTTTGGAACCTTCCGGAAGAGGGCATAGATGTGAGAAAATGGTCTCCTGAGAACTGAGAGCGGTGGTTCTTAACCAGGGGTGCCCGTCGCTGTCACCTGCGGGCTTTCAACAGAAGAGCTCCAAGTTCTACCCTGATTGACCAGAGCTTCTGGGAAGGGCCTGTGGCGAAGTGCCCTGGTGTTAGATGTTCGGCCTGGGGATGAGAAGCCAGTCAGCTGGGGGCCCAGGAAGTCAGGCAGGGCTTCCATCTGCCTCCCATTTCCGTCCATGCTTAGCTGTGACCCGGACCCCCTTGTCCCAAGCCCACAGCAGCCACGTGGTAGGGGCACGAGCTATGGAGCTCCCCAGACCTGCATTTGCATCTCCTACATTCTAGCCATGCACCCTGGCCAAGTCCCTTTACCTCTCCTCAACCTCGGTTTCCTCATCTGTGATACGGCAATGTTCATGCCTGCCTACAGGTGGCTGTATGGATGACAGGAGACCACCCAGGGCAGACATCTCATTAGGTATCTGTGCCTGGCATGTGGTAGGTAAACAATAAGCAATTTCAGTTATTACTGTGAAAAATTAATGATCATTAAAACTGCAGTCTTGTGAATTGGCTACTACTAAAGGGCTCAATAAAATGGACTAGTTTGCCCCAAACACCAGCCTTTTGGGAGGAGGGTACACTTCATGTCGTGAACACCAGTCCTCGGGCGGAAGAATGACCGGCTCTTCCCTGTGTAGCTGCAGCTCTGGTGGAGAGCTGAGGGCTGAGTGGGGACCAGGCCAGCCTCACTTCCCACGCCTCCGACGGATCCATGGGCTTGGAGAGGGGGTGTGAGGTGGAGAGGCCAGTGGTGGCTTCAGTCTTGCCCTCACCTTCGTCAGCCTGGTCTCCTGTCCCCGAGGCTAACATGTGGGGGAGTTGGGAGGCAGCACCCGGCTTGTGGGTGTCTCAGCAGGTTGAGCTTCTCACCTCACTCTGTCATTTATTCGTTTGGTCAGCAGTGGATCGAGTCCTTCCAGGGGCTCTGCTGTGGCCTCAGCACTTGGAGAGAACCTGTGTCCTCAAGCAGCTCCGAGTCTAGCAGGTCCCACTGCCCGCTAGCCACGTGGCGGTGGCCGGTTGCATTTCCTCCCCAGGTTTCAGTGTCCTCAACTCAAGAACGGGATCGCTCTGGTTACTTCGCCAGAGGAATATGTTGTCGCTTTAAGGACCCAGCCCTCTCTGGAGTGCTGTCTGGGTTTTGGGGTCTCTGATAGAGCAGTTGGGCAGAGGGAACAAGGGCTTCATTGCCAGGAGGGACTCGCCTCTGACTCTGGTTCTGCCCCTACTTGCTGCACAGTTTGCTGCATCTTTAGTTCTCTGTGTTTTTTCCTTGCTTATAAAATATGGTTCGAGCACCTGCATTGCAGGTGCTGTGCCTGTTAGGTGAGATGATAATATAAAGTACCTGGCTGTCAACCCATGTGACCCCCGTTTCCTTTCTGTCTGGCTCTTAGCTCTGCCCTCTTGCACACTGCTGCTTTTGGACAGTCGTCCCAACCCGTCGCTGCCCAAGTTCAAACATCCAGGAATGGTCAGGTGTAGGCAAACAGTCAGATTGGAGCTCAAGGGAATAAGCACATGTCCTTTGCTGGAAGATGGGCATGGGGGAGTGGTTCCAGCCCACAAAGGCATCGGGGCCTTGGCACAGAGCCGCAAGTCCTGGGTTCTGTCCCTGGACCTGCCACTAAGTCACTGTGTGTCATTTGCCAGTTCCCTCCCCTCTCTGAACTGCAGTGTCCTCATCTGCAGCGGAGTTTCCTCCTGCTCTGAGAAGGCTGTGGGCCTTTGATGTGCAGCTTCTGCGTGGGTACAGTAACGCAGCGGACTGGCTGGGCGCGGGGATTTTACCAGCTTTTTCAGGCCTGGGCTCCGTCGGAATTGATTGTGTGGAGAGGCCAGCAGACAGGCTCTGGACAAGGAAGAGACTGTGGTTTCTAATTGGTAGAGCCACTCATGGGAGAAGAGGCAGGAAAAGGAACATTAATGGTATGAAATTAAATTAAAAGAAAGGCATTACCTTTTTTTTTTTTCTTATAGAAGACCCAAAGGGCTCCAAGCCACCTGCTTTCCAAACAGTTTTTCTCTTCTTGAATTTAACAGTAGGTTTGGGTGTAAAGAGTTGTTTTCAGGTCACCAGGATGGAGGCAAGTACTTGCAGAGTGAAACTGAGCGTGCAGGCCCTTGATGAGCAGGTATCTGTCGGGCACTCACTAAGCGTCAGGCGCTGCTCTGGGCACAAGGACACAACAGCCACCAAATCGGCCCAGAGTGAGTGCTCTCTATAAACTAGTGGAAGGGTGCAGGCTACAAACAAAGGAACCTGGGAACATGTCATGTGTCAAATGGGGTCAGTGCCATGGAGAAGCATAAAACAGAGTGAGAAGTTTGAGAATGCCAGGGTAGGAATTCAGAGGCTCTTTTATGTAGGTGGTCAGAGAAGTTATCATTGATAAGATGACCCGTGAGCACAGCCATAAAGGAATAGACTAAGGAGAATTTCCTTTCTCTATGGGGTGCGTGGGAGTCTATGGAAATATCTCATTGGAACCTGAAATGGTCACCTCAGCCACACAGCTCAGACTCTGGGCTGTCTTGCTTAGAAACGGTATACCGAGTCTACTTCAGAAGAGTTGTTACAGCAATAGTAATGATAAAAACAGTGATCAGCATTGGATAGGGCGTTAAAGCTTTCAAAGTGCCTGTCCACGCAGACTATCTCACTCAGCACTCTCACGAGGTAGAAGGTACTATCTCCATATTGCAAGTGAGGAATCTGAGAGCTGTGGGGTGACGAGCCCAAGACAGCATGACAAGTGAGGGACAGAGAGACACTCAAACCGAGACTTGTTGCCCACCGGACACTGTGTTTCTCCCTGCAGAGCAGCTGGGATCCACCACAGCACCCAGCACAACACCTTGCGTGCAGCAGAACAGCGGTCCCCAACATGTTTGGCACCAGGGACCGGTTTCATGGAAGACAATTTTTCAGGGACCAGGATTTGCAGGCGGAGGGGGGGCAGCGATCGTTTCAGGATGATTCAATTGCATTACACTTACAGTCAAACCTCTCTGCTAATGATAATCTGTATTTGCAGCCGCTCCCCAGCGCTGGCATCACTGCCTCAGCTCCCCCTCAGATCATCAGGCATTAGATTCTCATAAGGAGCGCCCAACCTAGCTCTCTCGCATGCGCAGTTTACAGTAGCATTTGCCCTCCTACGAGAATCTAATGCCCTTGCTGATCTGACAGGAGGCGGAGCTTATGCAGTGATGTGAGCAATGGGGAGCAGCTGTGAATACAGATGAAGCTTCGTTGTTCACCCACTGCTCACTTCCTGCTTTGTGGCCCAGTTCCTAACAGGCCACAGACCAGTACCAGTCCGCAGCCCGGGAGTTGGAGACCGCAGCAGTAGAGGATGAGACTTATTTCTTGGAAACAACAATAAATCCACAGACTAAGGAGATATGATGACTACATACCATGTGGTATACTGGATTGGATCCTGGAACAGAAAAAGGACATTAGTGGAGACACCAGTGAAATACAAATAAAATCTGTAGTTTAGTCACTATTAATAGTAGTATACTAATGTTAATTTCTTCATTTTGACAAATATACCTTCCTACGTAAGATGTTAAGATTAAAGGAAACTGGGTGGAAGGTATATGGGGTTTCTGTTCTATCTTTGCAGCTTTTCTGTCCATCTAAAATTATTCCAAAATAAAGATTTTATTTAAAAATAAATGAACGAGTCCACATACACTCCTTCTAGCTCGCCTCCTCAGGGTTGCTTAGGAAAGCCATAAAGGGCCATTAAGTAATTAAATCTCTGCTGCTGGTCACCCCAAGCGTGTGTCCCCAAGCTGCCTGTGTGAGAAGGAGCAAAGTTATAAAGCAGCAGTGCCTGTATCCACACTGGCAGAGGAATGTTCTCTTGGATCCGTCTTCTCCAGGGACTGCTCCCAAGTGAATTTCAAGTATACCATATAACCTATATTTTAGGCTGCGCCAAGTATGCCCTTTGTGTTTGGTGGAAATTCACCAACTCATTTTCACCCGATGCTGTAACAGACAGATGGAGACCTAGTTTCATTTGTGGAGCTATTTCATGTGACTATATGAGTTGTAGTGACTAATGGCTAGGAAGGAGTGGCTGCAAGGTAGTGAGAACAGTGTCAGAGAACTTAAAAATCCATTAAAAGTAATCTGGTTTTCTGGCCAGATGGGGTGGCTCACGCCTGTAATCCTAACACACTCTGGGAGGCTGAAGGGGAAGAATTGCTTGAGGTCAGGAGTTCAAGACCAGCCTGAGCAAGAGCGAGACCCCATCTCTACTAAAAATAAAAAAATAAACCAGTCGTCATGGTGTGCGCCTGTAGTCCCAGCTACTTGGGAGGCTGAGGCAGGAGGATTGCTTGAGCACAAGAGTTTGAGGTTGCAGTGAGCTACGATGATGCCACTGCACACTCTAGCCTGGCCACAGAGTGAGACC